>JAYESA010000067.1:690000-692324 GCA_036927795.1 Iris macrosiphon | reverse complement strand
CCCTAACCCTAACCCTAACCCTAACCCTAACCCTAACCCTAACCCTAACCCTAACCCTAACCCTAACCCTAACCCTAACCCTAACCCTAACCCTAACCCTAACCCTAACCCTAACCCTAACCCTAACCCTAACCCTAACCCTAACCCTAACCCTAACCCTAACCCTAACCCTAACCCTAACCCTAACCCTAACCCTAACCCTAACCCTAACCCTAACCCTAACCCTAACCCTAACCCTAACCCTAACCCTAACCCTAACCCTAACCCTAACCCTAACCCTAACCCTAACCCTAACCCTAACCCTAACCCTAACCCTAACCCTAACCCTAACCCTAACCCTAACCCTAACCCTAACCCTAACCCTAACCCTAACCCTAACCCTAACCCTAACCCTAACCCTAACCCTAACCCTAACCCTAACCCTAACCCTAACCCTAACCCTAACCCTAACCCTAACCCTAACCCTAACCCTAACCCTAACCCTAACCCTAACCCTAACCCTAACCCTAACCCTAACCCTAACCCTAACCCTAACCCTAACCCTAACCCTAACCCTAACCCTAACCCTAACCCTAACCCTAACCCTAACCCTAACCCTAACCCTAACCCTAACCCTAACCCTAACCCTAACCCTAACCCTAACCCTAACCCTAACCCTAACCCTAACCCTAACCCTAACCCTAACCCTAACCCTAACCCTAACCCTAACCCTAACCCTAACCCTAACCCTAACCCTAACCCTAACCCTAACCCTAACCCTAACCCTAACCCTAACCCTAACCCTAACCCTAACCCTAACCCTAACCCTAACCCTAACCCTAACCCTAACCCTAACCCTAACCCTAACCCTAACCCTAACCCTAACCCTAACCCTAACCCTAACCCTAACCCTAACCCTAACCCTAACCCTAACCCTAACCCTAACCCTAACCCTAACCCTAACCCTAACCCTAACCCTAACCCTAACCCTAACCCTAACCCTAACCCTAACCCTAACCCTAACCCTAACCCTAACCCTAACCCTAACCCTAACCCTAACCCTAACCCTAACCCTAACCCTAACCCTAACCCTAACCCTAACCCTAACCCTAACCCTAACCCTAACCCTAACCCTAACCCTAACCCTAACCCTAACCCTAACCCTAACCCTAACCCTAACCCTAACCCTAACCCTAACCCTAACCCTAACCCTAACCCTAACCCTAACCCTAACCCTAACCCTAACCCTAACCCTAACCCTAACCCTAACCCTAACCCTAACCCTAACCCTAACCCTAACCCTAACCCTAACCCTAACCCTAACCCTAACCCTAACCCTAACCCTAACCCTAACCCTAACCCTAACCCTAACCCTAACCCTAACCCTAACCCTAACCCTAACCCTAACCCTAACCCTAACCCTAACCCTAACCCTAACCCTAACCCTAACCCTAACCCTAACCCTAACCCTAACCCTAACCCTAACCCTAACCCTAACCCTAACCCTAACCCTAACCCTAACCCTAACCCTAACCCTAACCCTAACCCTAACCCTAACCCTAACCCTAACCCTAACCCTAACCCTAACCCTAACCCTAACCCTAACCCTAACCCTAACCCTAACCCTAACCCTAACCCTAACCCTAACCCTAACCCTAACCCTAACCCTAACCCTAACCCTAACCCTAACCCTAACCCTAACCCTAACCCTAACCCTAACCCTAACCCTAACCCTAACCCTAACCCTAACCCTAACCCTAACCCTAACCCTAACCCTAACCCTAACCCTAACCCTAACCCTAACCCTAACCCTAACCCTAACCCTAACCCTAACCCTAACCCTAACCCTAACCCTAACCCTAACCCTAACCCTAACCCTAACCCTAACCCTAACCCTAACCCTAACCCTAACCCTAACCCTAACCCTAACCCTAACCCTAACCCTAACCCTAACCCTAACCCTAACCCTAACCCTAACCCTAACCCTAACCCTAACCCTAACCCTAACCCTAACCCTAACCCTAACCCTAACCCTAACCCTAACCCTAACCCTAACCCTAACCCTAACCCTAACCCTAACCCTAACCCTAACCCTAACCCTAACCCTAACCCTAACCCTAACCCTAACCCTAACCCTAACCCTAACCCTAACCCTAACCCTAACCCTAACCCTAACCCTAACCCTAACCCTAACCCTAACCCTAACCCTAACCCTAACCCTAACCCTAACCCTAACCCTAACCCTAACCCTAACCCTAACCCTAACCCTAACCCTAACCCTAACCCTAACCCTAACCCTAACCCTAACCCTAACCCTAACCCTAACCCTAACCCTAACCCTAACC
>JAYESA010000066.1:540000-699068 GCA_036927795.1 Iris macrosiphon | reverse complement strand
AAATTACTGGTATTCAAATATATATATATATATATATATATATATATGATTATGTTCTTAGTCTCACTGTACTAATTAAATTCTAATTAAACTTTATTTTTTTT
Source organism: Iris macrosiphon (assembly GCA_036927795.1). Taxonomy (NCBI): domain Eukaryota; kingdom Viridiplantae; phylum Streptophyta; class Magnoliopsida; order Asparagales; family Iridaceae; genus Iris; species Iris macrosiphon. The sequence goes on along the minus strand of JAYESA010000066.1, from coordinate 698,964 downwards.
GCCCATTAATTTTGAAGAGAAATGGGATCTTATCTTGAACTCTGTTTACCTGTGTGAAACATGCAGGTGATAGGAATAAGAGACGTAATCCCGCCACCGATACCCGAAGCATTCAATGATGTCTACATCGCAACCGAGCTCATGGACACCGACCTTCACAATATCATCCGCTCCAATCAAGATTTATCAGAGGAGCATTGTCAGGTAATTTCCCCAATTCCCCTAACCTTTACACATTGCCGATTCCGATACTCATAGGAATGGTCGGAGATACCGATTAAGCTTGGTTAACATAAGTTATGTAGTGTGTTTCCTTCCTTAATTGTGCAGTACTTTCTGTACCAAATTCTTCGAGGGATGAAGTACATTCACTCGGCAAATGTGATCCATAGGGACCTGAAGCCGAGCAACCTCCTGCTGAACGCGAACTGCGACCTGAAGATATGCGATTTCGGGCTCGCGAGGCCGACTTCGGAGAACGACATGATGACGGAGTACGTGGTCACGAGGTGGTACAGGGCGCCGGAGCTGCTGCTGAACTCGACGGACTACACGGCGGCGATCGACGTGTGGTCCGTGGGCTGCATCTTCATGGAGCTGATGAACAGGCAGCCTCTGTTCCCTGGAAGGGACCACATGCATCAGATGCGGCTGATAACCGAGCGCATCGGCACGCCGACGGACGCTGATCTCGGGTTCGTTCGGAACGAAGATGCGAAGAGGTATATGAGGCATCTCCCGTTCTTCCAACGCCAGCCGTTCACGGCTATGTTCCCCCATGTTAACTCAGTTGCGCTTCATCTTGTGGAGAGGATGCTCACATTTGATCCCACTAGGAGGATAACAGGTATATATATATATATTCACCCTTACTAGTATTTTTCTTTTTCTTTTTCTTTTTTTTAACAAGGTGAAGGTTTGATTCACCCATATCAAATCTGATATTGAGTGGAAATACAATACATGATGGAATAACATCATAAATAATAGAACCTGGAAAAGAGGAGAGGATAGCGTGAGTAGCAAGAGCATGTGCTACTCTTTTGCTCTCTCTCTCTCTCTCTCTCTCTCTCTCTCTCTCTGTGTGTGTAAATTCAAAAGAGATGCCAATATTAGAAGGAAGGAAGCTGCGACATTCGTCCAGAGTGTGGTTAATCTTCCAAAAGGAACCCAAATCGTTTGATTGTAAGGCGTCAATTATGCTTTTGCAGTCCCCTCAATTATAGTATTGTCAATCCCTCTCCATTTGCAAAGCTCTATTGCTAATTTTACATTCTAGAGTTGTTTTCTCGCAGGTATATATATATATATATATATATATATATATATATATATATATATATATATATATATATATATATATATTTCAATGAGCCTCTAGCCTAGTAATAGAAAGGAGGCATGTGATCCAGGTGGTCGGGAGTTAGCCCCAGTGGAGATGAGTTCGATTCTATTTACCATTTCCATATATATATATATATATATATATATATATATATATATATATATATATATAAAATTTCTTTTTCTAGGTGGCTTAGAAATAGGAGTGACGTTTTATCTTTTTCTAGGTTTTATTTGATTATTCTCCAGGCAGCCATGGGATTCCTAAGACCCATATTTTTTTTTTTTTTTTTTTTGCCATGGACTAGAAAAAGTTGATGCTTCAAAAAAAAAAATTTAAAACTTCAAAAAAAAATGGAAACCCCCTTTGGGGAGGAGATCCTAAGTGGCTACCTAGCCCGTCTCCCCCTAGAGTCGGCTATGCATTGGATTATTGTTTTTAAGGTTCAAATTAGATCCTTAAACTACTTACAAGATTTTGAGATATTATGATCTAATCTGAACGGTCAAAAGGACAGCAGTCATTTGATTAATTTTGTGTCGTTCAGATCATATCCTAAAACTATCCGACTTTTTGCGAAATTTTGATCTAATTTGAACGGTCAAAAAAATTAATTCAACGAGAACATGCGAAAATGTTTAAATGTGGGGATCTCGATCTCTCCTTTTATATATATATATATATTGAGGCTTTAAATCGGCTCAAAAGTGAGCCGTCTAAGTCGTTTGTAAATACTCCACCATTTATTTAAAAATTAATATTATGTAAAAAAAAAATTGAAAAAAAAAAAATTGTTGTAAATAACATCATGGAGAATCGAACTTGACCAACCAAGAAGAATGCCTCCCACCTTCACCACGTGAGCTAGAAGAGGTGTTTGGTTAAACTTGAACAATCAAGGAGAATGCCTCCCACATTAACCACATGAGGTATAAGAGGTGTTTGGTTATAGTTATATAATATTATGTAGTTAAACAATTAGTTAAAATTTGACTATTTTTTTAAATTTTTAATTATGCAAGTTATATTAGAAAATTTTATTACATTTACTACTATATATATATATAGAGAGAGAGAGAGAGAGAGACGAGAGAGAGAGAGAGAGGTGTTGTAGAGAACTTATCTTTTTCACATTATCTCAACTATCTAAAAATGAAACCAACTCCTAGCTAGGTTGATAAGAATCATCTACTTAGACTACTCCAAAAGTTACTTAATTAATAGGGCAGTTCAGCTGCATTCAGGTACAAAATTCATGTCCTGGACTAATTTTCATTTTTACATTTTGTTGAAAACTTGTGTTGTAAATATTAAGAATAGAAATCAAGATAGGCAGAGAATTCATGTTTTTTTATTTTTTTTATTGATTGATCTGTTTACTCTTGGAACCCTTACATTTACTTGCGTCTTGGTTGGTCTTTACAGTGGAAGAAGCACTTGCACATCCATACCTGGAGAGACTACATGACATTGCCGATGAGCCAATTTGCTTGGAACCTTTCTCCTTTGAGTTTGAGCAGCACGCCCTCACCGAAGACCAGATGAAGGAGTTGATATACAATGAGGCCATATCGTTCAATCCGCACTACAGACATTGAACTTAAATTATTAAGCCTGGTTTCGTTCATGAATGATGTCTTAATTTATTTGAAATTTATAGCTGCTTGCACTTGGAGTATTATAGCGATACAGCCGAAAGTTAAGGAAGAAGGAATTCCTTGAGCATTCTTATTTCTTTACTGGAATGCATTGTGAAAAGGAACTTTTTCCTGTGTAATATGAGTATTGAAAACATGTGGTGTCGTGATTCTTTTTTCTTTTTTTCTTTTATTCCATTTTATTTTTCAATGTGTGTTTCCTGTGTATATTTGTAAACATCAATAAAAATATTTGGGACTTTCTGAATCCCTACATTTTAGACATCTTTTTCTTTTGAACTATTATCATTGGATTATTTACACTAACCCCATACACGGGCTCCCTTATTTTTAAAATTATACGAACATCTCATATGATTTATGTTTTAAGAATGATTAATTTACATAAAACATATAGAAGATCTGTATAATAAATATAAAACATATGAAACATAGGAGAGATTACTGTAAATATTTTTAAAATAAAGGAGATCCATAAAACATAGGAGAGATTACTGTAAATAACCAATTATCATTTTCTCCATCATGCTGAAAATTGTACTTGATATTCACACATTGTTGAATTGGTATGTTGTTTAAAGGTTCGGCGTAGGGAATTTGGTGTAAATGATATGGCTCTGTGAAATGACCATGCTTCGGCCCTAACACTTCAACCACTATTATTTGACTTAAAACTTCGCAGGATATCATTTTTCTCTGAGATGGAAGATCTTGAAATAATATGATACATTATTGATCAAGTCTTGCCACAGTGATGCATAAGCATATCAACAAGCTCTGGAAAAAACTAAGATTTTGGGCCTCGTTTCTTTACTTCGTCACATGTCACAATACACCATGAAAAACATCTCAGAGAATTGATGCAGGAACAATCTTAACAAGTCATAAGCACTATACCAAATGGTAAGTTACGATACACAATTGACAAACAACTGGTATAAACAATTGATCCATGAAGAATCTTAACACTAGGGATCAGAGCCGTCACTTCATTGTATTCATTAACGTAGATCTATCATTGCTCCCAACACCTCCACCACTTTCCCATGGTCCAGTACACTGAATGGGCAGGTGCTGATGATCATTGCTACATATTATCATACAAAAGAATAACAACGCTCTGTAGACCAAATAGATTTTGTACTTCAAACTCAGAGAATCTCATTTGAGTTGAACGATAGGACTCCCTTTAATGGTACTTTACACTTCAAGTTGCTCATTATATGAAGAATACTCCAATTAGCGTCTGTATAACTTTCCAGTTTCCACATTCCCATGTCCAAAATATCATAACTGTTCCGAGTATCAAATTACAAGAAACTTGAAATGACAAAATTGATAGCAGTTTGATCTAGTATATGCTTAAGTCAGGTCTTGAGATAAATTCATCTTCCTGTGACATCTTGAACAGTTATAGAATTCACCCAACTGTTGCCGGTGCAGTAAGAATGGCAAGAATATGAAAAGCCTGCTGCCAAAAGAATATACATGTATCTTTACCACCCCTGAAAGATAAAGATGTAACTGTTCGTTAAGAGTATGAACAATGAAATTCATGTGAAACAATCATCTAGATGAGATCAATAATTGGCATGCTAGGTGGCACTTACTAGCAATAATTCCTACGGATACTAAGATTAAGCGTGAGTAAGCATCAGAAAACTCCCAAACAATTGCAGCAAATGAAGCTTAAAACAATTATAAATTTTAGTGATAAATTATCATGAGTTATTCATCCGTATCTTAGAACAAGTTACATCATCATTCAAGAATAAACAAGCCATGCATTTGTTGTTGCTGGATAATCTACAACCTAAATCAATGATTCTATCAATCCAGTAACCATATGTAATGCAGTAATGGCATAACATAGTAGAAACAGCTACTGTGACATTTCACTACGAAGCTTAGAATTGCCAGCAAGAACATGACTTCTGACACGGCAATGGCAAGACCATTGTTTCCAATACGGTATACATGTTGGATATGCAACAGGAGACACATGGGATAACAGCCTTTCAGAAAAGTATACAAAACATGATACGGACATTTAAGGCAACATCAAAAATGTAAAGGTAAGTGGGAAGCATTCGTGAAGAACGTGAGAAAGTTATAAAAGGAAGAATGATAATACTTTGAAAAACTTGAACAAAGAAATACTAATAGGTAAGCTATTAAATACTTCTCAAAAGTGACATCAACTTTTCAGATTATTGAACAGCAAAATTATCATATTTCCCCAAAACATGAAATTTCCAATGCAATATTGCTAAGAGTTAGAAAAATTAGTGTAGTAGTAATTCGAAGTAACACTTTCAACTGTATTATTGATTGTTATTTGTTTAACACTTTAACTGTTTTACAATAACATCTTATTTGATGTATGCATTCGCTCTCTACTTGAATTATGTGGGCATTACACGTGGATGAATGAGATGATATGGCAAAAGATCTTTTTAATGTTGGTCCTATTAGCATACTCAATAGCGACGTCCAAGTCCTAACCAATAAAGATATGCTAGAAACCTTAAACAGAAGACATGGAAAAGAAATGCATCTACTAATATATTATATAATCTAGTATGCGGGTAAGATGCTTTTGCCATTCAATAATTCTGATTATAGTGTAATGGTATCATTATATTATCTACCTTAGAGAATCTTCAAGAATTTGCATCATGTTTATTATAGATTCTTTACATTATATATGTCATTTTTCAACTGATTTATAACCCTTTATTGTTGTGTGAATCTGTGAAATCAGCTTTCATGGCACCCACTGTAGCGCCCCGTTCTCCCGATGCGGAGAGCGCGGCTAAGAAACACAAGACGGTATCGTTCGATCGGGATAGATTGAATTAAGAACTCGTCCTCGTTATGGATTTGTTTCTTCGGAATCGATTCCCATATTCAGTGGACTGCGCCCCAAGGATCGGCTTAGCGGCAGAGTCAGGAGGGACCTCTCCGCTGCTATCTTTTATTGCCTCGGTTTTCGATGTCGCTTGTTGCTTTCGTGCTTTGAGTTGGTTTTGGGATTTGCTTGTTTTCCTTGAACGGTTTCGATGGTTTTCATTGTTTTCGTTCATTGACTTGCACTTCTATTCCGAGAATGGAAAGAGAGGAAGAAGTATTAATCGAGCTGTTCGTGTGCAGGTGAACGAGCAGTAGGCGGCTTGCGAGCGGAGTCGTGAAGCGCCTCTTTCCTTCTTCTTTCCAAAATCTAAGTGAGTGGCTATCAACCCGATTAGCTAGCCCTGCTTCCAAGCTTCACTCCTTCGCCCCGATCAAACGATACCAAGTAATAATAAAAGAAACCAAGATAAAAGAGAATAGACTTGGTTATTACTGCTTGTCAATCAAACTCGTGAACGGTTACTTACTTGCATGCTTGTTCGTTCGGAATGTTCATCATATGCATAAATTGTAGTTAGAATATAACTTCTTCTATAAATTGTGCTATTTATGAATCATATCGTGTATGCGCATAACTGTTCCTAGAGGCTATGCAAAAGAAACATGCATTACTCGTGTTGCCTCAACTGCGTGAAATGATAACTTAACTAAACATCGTGTGTTCGATCATGGACAACTTGTGCACAAGGATATAAGTTCTGCGGACGGTCGCTGGGGCACTGGCACCGATCCGATCCGGGCAGACTTCGTGTTTATAGTCAATCGTGTGCGGACGGGATAACTTGCAACGCATCGTGTTTTCTGAGCTCCTCGTGTTTTTCCCGTTGCATGCTATCCTTGTCCTTGACTAGTCCATTATGGCATCAAGCCAGTGATCCTCGTGTGTATATGCTTGCAACACCTCGTGTGTTTATCGTGTGAATATGGCTTGCAATGCATCGTGTGTTCAACGTGTATATTTAAACCTGTTGCATACTAACTTGTGTCTTCGTGGCAGGGAAGGCATGGTAAGTATTGTGCAGGTAATTCAGACGGTCAGGTAAAATCCACCTAACGGTGGCACGTTCATTTCAGTAAATTCAATATGCTGCTTACTTGTAAATGAACTAAGGCAAGATAGAAACCCACAAATATGCTTGCTTCATTAAAACAACGTGTTGATTGGTATAGTCAGGCTAGCTCGCCTTCACCAGCATGTTTCGATATGCTGACCCTCGTTGAAACAGGTTCTCCGCACTAAGGCGAACCGAGCGAGGAGCCGAAGTCGTCTTCCCGATCCAGTCCAGCTGTTGGCGCATCTTCACCGCGCCTCGAAGCCTTTTGAAGCCAGAAGCTGCAACTCTTCATACACAAATGCAGCTCCGTGGCAAAGCCGTCCTCCAGCCTGGAGGTCTTTATCGTTTTGAGTTTATAAAAGGATGTAATGTACAGGACTGCTATCTCATTTTGAGTCAACCCTTTTGTAAGCCGTTCGGCATATTAGCTGACTCGTTCAGGAGTTTGTAATAGATGTTCATTATCAATAAAGAGCACTTTTCTATGTTTCAAATCTGTGTTTTAATTTATCTGCGTACTCTGAATATGTGCTTGCTATGCAAAATACTTTAGCCTTGTGCGGGCGCAACTCCAGGCCCGCACGGCGGTCACGACTCGGGGGACGCCTCGGGGCGTGACATAGTGGTATCAGAGCACAGATTCAAAGTTCCTTAGACTTCGTGCTGGAAAAGTTCCTTTAACGATCAAATTCCTGTGCGAACTCTTGAACTCGCTAGGCCAAAATGAGATACGTTCATGCAATAAGTCCATAATACATTATGATCCTAATGTAATTTACCTTCTTTTGAAGGAATGGCTCCAGCGCAATCTGCAGCGCAAACTCCGGACGAAACGCAAGGCCAAGAAAGTAGTTCGGGTACTTCGGGAAGCTCTCGGAGCCAACGAGGCATGTCTCAAGTCGACCCGCTTGAGCGGGTAATGCAAATGTTAGAATCGCAACGACAACGAGACGATGCTCGCCAAGCCAAGCTCGAGAGTAATCTAGAGACCCGATTCTCAGTCCAACAAAAGCAGGTAGATGCCCTGCAACAGATCGTTCAGACTTTGGCTGCCAACCATTCCGCCGCAACAGCAACGACTCCGGTGGGACAGCCCGTGCTTGAAGTGGAGACGCCTCAAATCCCAAGGCCGAGGGACGTGACTGCCTTCAACTTGGGCCATTTCAAGAAAGTCTGCAACACCCCGTTCAACGGGACTGAGGACCCAGTGGTAGCTCTAGATTGGCTAGCAGAACTAGAAGATCACTTCGCTCTGCTAGAGGTCCCCGAAGAGAAGCGCGTCTCCTGTGCGCAACTACAGCTCCGCCTCAACGCACACGATTGGTGGGACGTGCATCGACGATCTCTCCAATTTGATCACGGAGAGGAGGCGATCTCGTGGACGACCTTTCGTGCCGCGTTCGAAGAGGAGTTTATACCGCCTCCAGTACAACGTCAAATGGAAAATGATTTCGTGCAACTGAGGCAGGGCAGTATGACAGTGAAGCAGTACTCCGCCGAATTCAACCGACTCTCCAAATTCGCTAGGGCCTATTTACCTGATGCAGCAAGTCGAGCCAGAAGGTTTGAAGGTGGACTACGCCCTGCCATCCATTCGCACGTGGTCAATAATCAATATGGAACAATGCGTGAAGTCATGAATCACGCCTTATCGCTAGAACCACAGTATCCTCACGTTTCCACCGGCGCTGTGCATACCTACAATCACAAACGCCAAGGCAACGATGGAGGAAACACTGCTGCAAAGCGCCGAAACAACGGTGGTCAGCACAGGGCAAATCCCAACCAAGTATGTCAATACTGCAACAAACGTGGGCACTCCTTCAATCAGTGTCGTAAGAGACTTGGGTTATGTCTCGCTTGTGGCAATCTAGGCCATGCCATTAATTCCTGTCCGAACCTTCCTGTTCATCGCCCGCAACGTAATAACCCCTAACGGTAAGCATTATTCCTAAGTTTCGGGACGAAACTTCCAATTGGTTGGGTAGGATGTAGCGCCCCGTTCTCCCGATGCGGAGAGCGCGGCTAAGAAACACAAGACGGTATCGTTCGATCGGGATAGATTGAATTAAGAACTCGTCCTCGTTATGGATTTGTTTCTTCGGAATCGATTCCCATATTCAGTGGACTGCGCCCCAAGGATCGGCTTAGCGGCAGAGTCAGGAGGGACCTCTCCGCTGCTATCTTTTATTGTCTCGGTTTTCGATGTCGCTTGTTGCTTTCGTGCTTTGAGTTGGTTTTGGGATTTGCTTGTTTTCCTTGAACGGTTTCGATGGTTTTCATTGTTTTCGTTCATTGACTTGCACTTCTATTCCGAGAATGGAAAGAGAGGAAGAAGTATTAATCGAGCTGTTTGTGTGCAGGTGAACGAGCAGTAGGCGGCTTGCGAGCGGAGTCGTGAAGCGCCTCTTTCCTTCTTCTTTCCAAAATCTAAGTGAGTGGCTACCAACCCGATTAGCTAGCCCTGCTTCCAAGCTTCACTCCTTCGCCCCGATCAAACGATACCAAGTAATAATAAAAGAAACCAAGATAAAAGAGAATAAACTTGGTTATTACTGCTTGTCAATCAAACTCGTGAACGGTTACTTACTTGCATGCTTGTTCGTTCGGAATGTTCATCATATGCATAAATTGTAGTTAGAATATAACTTCTTCTATAAATTGTGCTATTTATGAATCATATCGTGTATGCGCATAACTGTTCCTAGAGGCTATGCAAAAGAAACATGCATTACTCGTGTTGCCTCAACTGCGTGAAATGATAACTTAACTAAACATCGTGTGTTCGATCATGGACAACTTGTGCACAAGGATATAAGTTCTGCGGACGGTCGCTGGGGCACTGGCACCGATCCGATCCGGGCAGACTTCGTGTTTATAGTCAATCGTGTGCGGACGGGATAACTTGCAACGCATCGTGTTTTCTGAGCTCCTCGTGTTTTTCCCGTTGCATGCTATCCTTGTCCTTGACTAGTCCATTATGGCATCAAGCCAGTGATCCTCGTGTGTATATGCTTGCAACGCCTCGTGTGTTTATCGTGTGAATATGGCTTGCAATGCATCGTGTGTTCAACGTGTATATTTAAACCTGTTGCATACTAACTTGTGTCTTCGTGGCAGGGAAGGCATGGTAAGTATTGTGCAGGTAATTCAGACGGTCAGGTAAAATCCACCTAACGGTGGCACGTTCATTTCAGTAAATTCAATATGCTGCTTACTTGTAAATGAACTAAGGCAAGATAGAAACCCACAAATATGCTTGCTTCATTAAAACAACGTGTTGATTGGTATAGTCAGGCTAGCTCGCCTTCACCAGCATGTTTCGATATGCTGACCCTCGTTGAAACAGGTTCTCCGCACTAAGGCGAACCGAGCGAGGAGCTGAAGTCGTCTTCCCGATCCAGTCCAGCTGTTGGCGCATCTTCACCGCGCCTCGAAGCCTTTTGAAGCCAGAAGCTGCAACTCTTCATACACAAATGCAGCTCCGTGGCAAAGCCGTCCTCCAGCCTGGAGGTCTTTATCGTTTTGAGTTTATAAAAGGATGTAATGTACAGGACTGCTATCTCATTTTGAGTCAACCATTTTGTAAGCCGTTCGGCATATTAGCTGACTCGTTCAGGAGTTTGTAATAGTTGTTCATTATCAATAAAGAGAACTTTTCTATGTTTCAAATCTGTGTTTTAATTTATCTGCGTACTCTGAATATGTGCTTGCTATGCAAAATACTTTAGCCTTGTGCGGGCGCAACTCCAGGCCCGCACGGCGGTCACGACTCGGGGGACGCCTCGGGGCGTGACACCCACGACTTGGAGCCACTATCTACTATCAGGAATCTTGCCTAACAGTGCTAAATCAAGTCACCCACTATTATAATATTCTTTTAAGTCACCTGCTATTGTAAAATTTGTTGTAATTGATTTATGACCATCAGAGATCGATTTATCGATCGACCATAATGCATGTGTGTCATGACACACAGGCATGTGTTCACACCCCTGATCATAATTAGTCCATGTAGCACCCTTGTCTTCTGCTAGAAGGTTCACTCTTCCAGTGCCCTTCAGATAATCATGTGATACATCTATTCCAAGGGCATAATCATGCAAGTTCCTTTCCTGCACTTCCTCATACAGCCTCTCCGTAATACTCAAAATCAGCTTCCCAGCACTTCCTACCTCTAATTCCTTCAGCTTCAGTACTTGATTGGAGATATAATGGTCAACCTTCACTCCTCCCCTGTAATGATAATCAGATTATAATTATACTACCTGATAAGCAGGTATTACTCAACAAAAGCATGCCATTGAGTTGACTTCGTCATTACAATGCAGTCATTGCAATATATATCCTCTTTGGGTACCAGAGTACAGGCTTAGCGATGCATTTGATAGCCAGTTCAGGAATAAGGTTGTTTTCTACGGAATCAAGAAATTGTGCTCGACAGTCCCATATTAATCAATAGGACCTTCAAAATTAATTTTAGTTTGGAAACATACAGACCCAAATAATTCACCTTTCGTATCTAAAATGCAATTTTAAGCATTTAGACTGAACATGACATGGCAAACCAAGGCAGACTGACTTATTATTACTCAGCATGTGTATTTCAGTTAAAAAAAGAAGAAAAAGGATACGATGCTGACAAGATTAACATAGATGACCATAAACAGAGCTAATGGAGAAGAGAGTGCACACAGCCAACTGAAAGTGGGGGATAAAGAAATTGCCGTTATTGATGTTGTTTTTAATGATGTTAGAGGTCTCATTTATCCAAGCGGAGGCATTGATTGCCAGCAATGAAATGCCAACACAATTTGGTTCGATTTATCAATATCCTATAGCAACATTTCCGACTATTCGCTTATTTTCTAGAATATGAATTTACTATTTCACTCATCTGTATGTAAATGTCTTTCTGTGCTATACAGACATACACTCCTATCAAGAATTTCAATGTTAACTCTATTGGGTGGCAACATCTGGGCTGAACCTTTGGGGCAATAAAAGGATAAATGATGCTCATCACATGTCTAGTTTTCATATCTGAAATAAGCAATCCTGATCATGTTAAAAACGTAATTAATTTGAATGTTCAAAATAGAGGGGAAATGAGGTAGATAGACAGCATTGATTCAAACACTATTGTGAAAGATAAAGATATTATTACCAAATCAATGAAAGCAAAAGAAACAAACCTTTATCTCAAATTGCCTCTTATTGTGCTTTTAGAACTCTTTGCACGTTATAGTGAAGTAATGCTTGTTTCACGAACAATGTTGAAAACAGAAATGAGGATCTCCACACCAATCAAAATAATTATAAGCCACTCCAGAAAGTCAGATTTCCTATTTTGGAGAATTTCCTGGAGGAAGCGAATATTATGCTGCAAGAAGGAAAACAACCTTTTGACTTGAGAACTCCACAAGATTCACAAATAAATCGTGGAAGGATTATAAGAAAAATGGGCCCATAAAAATATGGAATTAAACAAACCTCAACAAACTTCAATTTAAAATCAAGGCTTCCAAATCTTGTAGTCAGTTCATACTCATCCCGAAGAAACTCCCATATTTTAGCATAATTAGCATTCTTCCAAGCAATGTCTGACCTGAAGCAAAGTAACCAGTTAACTAACATGAAATGGATATCAAGGCTTCCAAATCTTTTGTGTGTGTGTGTGAAAACAGAAGATGTCACAAGGTCTAAAATATGAACCTGTTCCCACAATTCTTAACACACTAATCAACTGGACAAACGTTAAAACAATCAGATAGTTTACTTCATCTATTTGAATATTTCACTGCTCTACTAGTTTGAGATTTTACCCCTCCTCTGTAGCTTCTTATGTGATTGCAATCAATAAAGTAATAACTATCCTAGTACAAATGTTCACTGCCAGATGTGTGTATCCTAGGTTGTCATGGATCCTAGATATAATGTAATAGCTAAGGTCTAATAATTCGTTCAGAAAGACTTCTTCTTCCTTTAGAAGTCGATAAGTTTACAATTGTTGATCTATAGTTTGCAACTATTGGTCTTTGAGTTTGTAATTGTTTAGTGTCCTCGATACAGCCTCGTAGCTAGTAGCCAATAAATTTGTTTGGAAGTATTTGTTACCTTTCATAGAAATTTGTGATCATTGATCTAGAATTTGTAATTGCTGATATTTAATTTATGAATAAAACTTATCATGTCACAACAAGACGGTACTAATCATTAAAGACCCAAATATTACTTTCTAACTTTTGTTGCCTTTGACAGCCTAGTCAATTGTTAAGCATAGGAAACCATGATCATAAATGTTTGACCATACAACTTTCAACAGCTTGCAGTATCATGACAGATGCCCCAAAATCAGAACCTGCTATAGAATCCTCTTCCACAGGACTCATTTACAAAATTCAAAAAATACCAAAATGAAGAGCCAAAGAAAATTAAAATCTGGTTATATTCAATCATCAAATTTTTTAATCTATTAAGATAGATGTGTTCTAATGGCATACTTTCTCGCAACCAGCAAATATAAGTCAGATATAGTAAACATTTAATGCCACTAATGAAGACTGTTTTGAGTTTCTGAGTGTCCCTGTTGCATTGAGTTTATTGGCCACCCTTACAAGCAAATAAAGTAGGCATGGTATATTGTCTTATTGGAGTTGACAGAGAATTAGATGGGCAAACCCTGATCCACTGCATAATTATATTCAGTAGCAAATATGAAAGAAAAAAGTTTATTAGCACTTCAACTACCTCTCAAAAAGTCCAAGCTTAAGAATGACATCCGCCAAATTAGAGTTTGCCTTCCCCACCAATTGAAAAAGCTTTTTCCTTTCCATGGTAAAGGTGCCGGTTTTCTCCATGCCACGATTGATATCTGTGAACTCTGCAACCATTCCATCAACCTAAGCAATGAAATAAAAGTTAGGATTTCCCTCTATTGTGCATGAACATTTCCCTCTGTTGTGCATGAGCTATTAACTATATATAAATAGTTGGAAAAATATAACATACTTGTCGAATATAATGATCTAGAGCAATACTTTGACCGAGAACACTTCCAATAGTACGAATTCCATCTATGCTCAAATTCTTCAGCTTTATGTAGTCCAGCCCACCTTCCATCCATGTTTCCAAGGTTGGATTTTCAACAACTGCATAATCTGGAACAATTCCAAAAAAATGTTAAAAAGTATGTATAAAGGGCTCAGGCAAGCCAATTTATACTGTTTCAAAGAAAACAATCAAGTAAATTATTTAACACTCATATCATGAACGTGTTTATATTACAAAATGCAAACACTTGGTTAAATTTTATAGTACAAAGCAAGGCATACATGTATCTAAATAGCATGACTCCACAAAACCGAAGCAAGAAGAGGCTTCCTGATTGAATTTGTCAAAGTAAGCAAGCATTGATTAAGAATATTTTTGTATCTAATTATATGCTCATCTTACTAGCAATTACCACCATGAATCACGAAGAATTAACTACAATTGAATTTCAGCCAGTATACTCAAATGAGGGGCTGATTGCCTTCTTGTGCATCATGCATATTGCCCTTTGTGCATAATTCTTATTGAAAATAATGTTTGGCAATGAATAAATATGCAATCTAGCAATGAATTTCAGTATCAACCTTTTGCAATTTCAGGTACGTCTTTAATTACCTCCTATCAGAGTAACATAAAACCTCATATTCAATATTCACCATAGGACATTTCATATCCTTTTTTAACTCGAATCCTGTTTTCGCATGTACTGTTTCACTTATATAAGTTCTAAACAGAAGGATATGGTTTTGCCTGGTCTCTAGTCTTGTCCTTTTATATTAAATCCATAGGTTGCAGTATCGGCCAATACCGATCCGATACAGCCGATACCGATACACTTTGGCATGTCCTGATCCATTATCGTCCGCTACCGATACCAGCCGATATCGACGTTGGGGGTCTATTTTCCAGTCAATTCGGTAGAGAAAATTGAATAAAAAAGACCAATAGCAAGGGTGTAAAAGCATGTCGATGAAAAAAATTTATTTATCATAAGGTGACTATTATTTCATTTAATTTCAAAACTATTAAAAAATAACACATAAAATACTTTAAATTATGACTAAATGTATAAAATATTTGTTTATAATTTTTTAATAATTATTTGCTTTATGATACTAAAAAATCCGATACACCGATCTGAAACAGCTGATATTGTCGATACCGCTGATCCTGATCCTCATGAGAATGGTCCGATACCGATACTGATATTGCGAACCTTGATTAAATCTCATACTGAATAGTGTCACAGCCTCAATTCCACATGGAACTCTTGCTAAGTTTTAAGTTGCATACACTCGGAAATAGTTTTGTGTTGCTTTATATAAAGAAAACTTTTCCTTTGTTTTCCCACTACACGAGGCACCCTACTAGGCAAATGTTATCGATCCCTAAAATTTGGAATTTGTTCTTGTTGTTGGTATTGTGGTGTTCTAGTTGTCGGTTGATGATCCATTGTGCAGTGTCCTCCCAATCATAGATGATGGAAATGGAATTAGTTGGACACTCCCTTCTTATTTGTTGGACTTGCAAAAGTCCTTGGTTTCAACATACTTCTATATATCTGCCACATGACAGCTCTTTTTTCAAACATAGTCCATGTAAAAATGTATTAAAATAAAGATGTCCTGCCAATTAAATAAACAGAACACCTAATTACGGTTATTAATCTAAACCAATAGCATGGTCACCTTTTAAACGGTCACAAGTAGAATATTTCTTATTTTGACATGTTTCAGTTTCCTCAAGTCATGATATCTCTTCTACCAAAATTGTAGATGATGGTTGTTAGAGTTATTTTATTTTGTTATTTATCATATGAGGGTATAATACTAATTGTGGGTGTATTGCATATCAATATAAATAGACATGAGATGCAACCTAGGGTTCAAGACCCTTGCAATCTCCTTTCTCATATTCTCTCTTCTCCTACTTTTCTTCTCCTCTCTATCTCCAAACTTATCTTGGTATCAGAACATATATTTGTAATCTCATTTCTCATTTCGGCTGTTTTTCGTCTACTTTTCATGATTTGCCGTTCGCCGTTCGTGGTTCGTTTATGAGATCTAGGGTTTCTACAGATCCCCATTGGTTATTCGTCGTCAGTTGGGGTTCGTTGTGAGATCTAGGGTTTCAAAGATCTCGTCTTTCTGTTGCATCTGCAAGTATGGTGGGAACCGAATCTTCTAGCGAGGTTAATAGTGGTGGTGGTAGCGGAGGTGGTTCTTCTTTTACTGTTATTCATAACGATGAATTGGGAAAGTCTATTACAGCGGTGAAACTCAATGGTGCGAACTACCTTGCCTGGTCCAAGTCTATCAAAGTGGTGCTAAGGGCGAAGAAGAAGTTGAAGTTTTTGATGAAAGAACCCCTGCCTGAAACGTCCGCTGAGTATGAAGATTGGATGAGTGCATATGCATACGTTATGTCGTGGTTGTGGCATAGTATGGAACCACATATCGCTGCTAATATTCAGTGGTGTGAATCAAGCAAACAGATTTGGGCATCTCTGGAAGAATCATATTCGCAGAAGCGAAACGTTGTCCGTATCTATGAGTTGTACGAGTTATTGTTCAATACAAAGCAAAATGGGAAGCCTGTGAATGAATATCCGGCTTCAAAGAAGGCTTTGTGGGAGGAACTGCTTCAATATCATCATGTTACAACTGATTTGAAGGAAGCTCGGAGACAGAAGAAAGAGTTTCATGTTTCACTTATCCTAGCCGGCTTGGATCCTGCGCTCGAACCTTATAAAGCTCAAATCCTTGCTGGAGAGCAGTTACCTACGGTGGCAAATACTTTCTCCCGTCTCAATCGTTCCTTTCTTGGACAGAGTTCTGTGGTGCCGAGTACTGACTCTTCTGCCCTAGTTTCTAGTGTTGTTGGTCGTGTGATGGACGTGGTATTTGACGTGGCGATAGAGATGGTGGTCGTAGTTTTGGTCGAGGAGGAGGTCGTGGTGGTAGAAACAATGGTCGTGGTGGTGGCCGCGGTGGTGGTGGCCGTGGTCAACCACGGAAGTGTAACTATTGTAGAATGCTCGGTTATGTAGAAGACTATTATTGGGACAAGTGGGGCAAACCAGAATATGCACATCAAGTGCATGATAAAAATATGCAGTCCCAGGTCACCACTTCTGCTCCCAGAGATGATACTTCGGGTTTCAATCAGACTTCAACGTCCGATACCTCATCTCCATTTCAACAGATCCTCCAGAAGTTGAATGCGCTTGCTAGTACCACCTCCCAACCTACTGCAACCATGGCACATATAGGTAATCCTGCTTTTGTGGCAACCCAGTCACCATCCACCTCTTGGGTCATCGACTCAGGAACAAGCTCTCACATGTCTAGTATAACATCTATCTTTCATAATCGTAGTTTCATGAAACATAATATTATCTTGGCTAATGGGTCTACTCGTCATGTGCTTGGAAAATGTGTCATTCACTCTACTCAATCACTATCATTATTTGATTCATTATATGTGCCTAATTTTTTATTTAATTTGTTATCTGTGAGCCAGTTAACCAAATCTCTTCAATGTTCTGTGACATTTTCTCCCAATTCGTATATTTTTCAGGACCTCAGGACGAAGAAGATGATTGGTTCGGGGCATGAAAAAGATGGACTGTACTACTTGGATCTACCTGGAAAGGCCTTCACTTCTGTTTCTACTTCTCCGTTGCAGTGGCATTATCGTTTGGGACATCCGTCTTTGGCTAAGTTGCGTCAAGTTGTTCCTAATTTGAGTCATGTTTCTAGTCTTAAATATGAGGCTTGTCAGTTAGGCAAGCATCACTGTAGTTCATTTCCTCATCGTAGTGAGAGTCGTCAATTAGAGTCTTTTGATCTTGTTCATTCTGATATTTGGGGTCCGTCTAGAGTCAAAAGTCCAAAAGAATTTCAGTATTTTGTTATTTTTATTGATGATTATTCCAAAATGACTTGGTGTTATTTAATGAAAGAAAGATCTAAGTTTCCAAATGTGTTATCTGCCTTTTATAACGAAGTCTATGTTCAGTTTGATAAACGTATCGAAATTTTGCGTTCTGATAATGCTTTGGAGTATACTCAATCTTCTGTGAACGGTTTCTGTGTTGATCGTGGTATGATTCATCAAACCAGTTGTGTCCACACCTCTCAACAAAATGGTATAGTCGAACGCAAACATCGACACATTTTAGATGTGGCTCGAACTCTCATATTTAATATGCATGTCCCTAAACAGTATTGGGCAGATGTCGTTCTTACTGCATGTTATCTTATTAATCGCATGCCATCATCTGTATTAAATAACAAAGTTCCATTTACCATATTATATATAGATGTCGCACATTTTTTCTTATCTCCTCGAGTGTTTGGGTGTGTCACTTTTATTCATAACTTGGAACCTAATCGAGATAAGTTGGCTCATAGATCTCTGAAGTATGTATTTCTTGGTTATCCTTGTACTCAAAAAGGTTATCGTTGTTACAGTCCACAGTGACACAAATATTATGTCAGTGCGGATGTTACATTCTTTGAGTCTACCCCTTTCTTTCCTTCAGGAGCGTTGTATTCCTTTTACAACAGTTTTGATATCTTCCATACCACTTTCGGTCATTCCTGAATTAATTTCTGTCTTCATTCCCCATTTACAGGTTTATCAGAGATCCAAGGACAGGGCAGTGGTTCTGCAGAATTCAACCTTCAACCAATCATCTTCCGTGCCTGAGGTTTCTGCTCCCATCACCACAGATCCATATGATCTTTCTATTGCTCTCAGAAAAAGACGCCTTTGTACCACAAAGAATAAGCATCACATTTCTAACTATGTTTCATTACATCGTGCTTCATCATCTTTTCATGCATTTGCTGTTTCATTGTCTTCTATTTTTATTCCCAAAACTTACAAGCAGGCTATGCCATCTTCTGGTTGGAAAAGTGCAATGGATGAGGAGATGTATGCTTTACATCAAAATCAGACTTGGGAGCTTACATCACTTCCTGTTGGAAAGCAAACAATGGGTTGTAGATGGGTGTACACTGTTAAGTATCACCGTGATGGTTCTGTTGAGCGCCTCAAGACACGGTTGGTTGCCAAAGGGTATACTCAGACATATGGCGTGGATTATATGGAAATTTTCTCTCCAGTGGCTCGGCTGAATTCAGTTCGGATTCTTATTTCTGTGGCGGTTAATCACCAATGGCCTATATATCAGCTGGACATAAAGAATGCTTTCTTGGTAACCTACAGGAGGAGGTTTATATGGATCAACCACCGGGATATGTTGTAGCAGAAAATAAAAAACTCGTATGTCGATTGAAGAAAGCATTATATGGACTGAAACAATCACCTCGTGCTTGGTTTGACAAGTTCAGTTCAGTTCTCATTCAGTATGGCTTTCGGCGTACCACATCAGATCATTCAGTATTTTGACATTCTTCCTCAGCAGATATTATCGTGTTGATTGTTTATGTTGATGATATCATTATATCTGGGAGTGATCATGCTGGAATTGTGGACTTGAAGGCCTACCTTAGTCGTCAGTTTCATACTAAGGATTTGGGTCTTCTTCGATATTTTCTTGAAATCGAGATTGCTCGATCTAAGAAGGGTGTGTATCTGTCACAATGCAAGTATGTTCTAGACTTGCTCTCCGAGACTGGGATGTTGGAGTGTCGGCCAGTTGAGACTCATATGGATTATCATGACAAGCTTGATGCTGACAGGGGAGAGTTATTTGAGGATGTTGGATATTATAGACGTTTGGTTGGCAAACTTATATATATCTTACTGTTACTCGACCAGACATCGCATATGCAGTTGGGGTAGTTAGTCAGTTTATGCATGCCCCTCGGCAACCACATTGGGAGGCTATCTCTCGCATTCTTCGATACTTGAAGGGTGCACCTGGAAAGGGTTTGTTGTACAAACCTTCCCAGTTGCTTACGGTGACTGGGTTCAGTGATGCTGATTGAACAGGCAGTCGCAATGATAGGTCTACTTCTGGCTATTGTACGTTTGTGGGTGGCAATCTTGTCACGTGGCGTAGTAAGAAGCAGAATATTGTGGCTCATTCTAGTGCAGAGGTCGAGTACTATGCGATGGCTCATACAGCTTCTGAGATGATGTGGGTGCAGTCTCTTCTTCATGAAATGGGAATCATGATTCCTATTCCGATGGAGATGTATTGTGATAATCAGTCGGCAACGTTTATCGCAAGCAATCCGGTGTTTCATAAGCGCACGAAGCATATCGAGGTGGATTATCATTTTATTCGTGATTTGTTGCTGAAGAAACAGATTGTCACTCCTTATGTTCGGTCAGAGGATCAATTAGGTGATATCCTCACCAAACCACTCGCTCGTGCTCCATTTTCTGATTTATGTAGCAAGCTGGGCATGTCTGATCTATATGCTCCTGCTTAAGGGAGGGTGTTAAGAGTTATTTTATTTTGTTATTTATCATATGAGGGTATAATAGTAATTGTGGGTGTATTGCATATCAATATAAATAGACATGAGATGCAACCTAGGGTGCAAGGCCCTTGCAATCTCCTTTCTCATATTCTCTCTTCTCCTACTTTCTCTTCTTCTCTCTATCTCCAAACTTATCTATGGTCATACAGGAATAAAGTAGTACACTCGTTTCAGTTTCTCCTCTATTTGCTTTTAAACTGCAAAGAACAGACTGCAGAACAGAAGTGTTCATAGATAGGTTCAAGTAAATTATCCACTTTCACGACGACCAAGACCTATAGACATTACTGCAATTTAACTTCCTCTCTATTTCTCAATGCAATGTATTTTGATCTGAAATTAAAACATGCCATCAATTCACGGGTTACATTGCATTTTGGTGATGTTATCCACAAAAGATGCATGAAGATGTCAATTCAAGACAGGTAGTAGTTAACTGAAATTATATACGTGTCTTTATTCTTCTGAATTGTGTGCATATACATTATAACATGGACTCCGAGGAATATATAGATGGAGGTATGGACAGATTGTTGTATACATATTCAGATGGTGCATTAGATTATACAATGAACTCTCATATAGAGCTTCAATAGGGTAAGGCATAGTAGACCAGACCAATATCAAGGTGCTTACCATCCTTTCTCATCTCTGTCAGCAAGCCTGACGCATGTCTTTCTACAATCTTCAGATAACCATCAGCCTCGTGATCAGAAACATTAAACAATACGATTGAACCATATTGGAATACTACCATGTAATGGCAATTGCTCTCATTTACCAAACCAGCCTCCAGACCCTGCAATACACAACTGTCGCATAAGGTTGCAGGTAGACTAATAGAAAAGGAGTTTTGAGTATAGCATTTTATAGCATCATAGTGAAGGGAAAACATATATACTTTGTAAAAAAGTCTATAAGAATCTGCGTTAGGGGGTAACCGTAAAAGTCTAAAGAGTTAAATGGTTAAACAACAAAAAAGAATAATATGTCAAAATATATGTATTACATGTAAGAGTTTTAACTTTGGAATTAAGTAGTTCTATGTAATACAAATTTCAGAGAGGCATGGCATGTATAACTTTTTCTTCTACGCTAACGGTAAGAATGCAACCATTTTGGCATAGTAACGTTTGTAAACCAGTTACATATCGACTCGCTGACACAAATTAAACAATTAAAAGGTCACATAGTGCAAGATCCTCAACTGGCACTTTATCGAACAGTTACTGGCACTTTATCGAACAGTTAGGGAAACCAAGAAGACTTGACCAACCCATCTCCTGGAACTCAAGGCTAAGTTGATATGAGAGCGTTTTCAGTTAACCAGATATTACATATAGCTATATTTGCAAACCTCCCTCAGCTAACAAAGTTGAACACTTATCCACGGACACACTACATAAGGGACATGATAGCCAACTTGGAAAAACAAATTCCATTTGCCAAGACAATATCAAGGTCTACTGAAATGCCAGAGAAATAACATGATGGACCAAAGTATTAATAGTTGATCAGCTAGAAGAACCTAAAAATGCAGTCAAATATTGTGGAAATTCGTTTTAGCTAAAAAAATACATCTTCTGTGGAAGATATTAGCTACATTTATTTTTCTTCATAGCATCAAGCTCTTATGCCAGGTGTTGGGGAATGCTTCCACTTATAAGCCTCGTTTGGTTCGCGGAAAGAAAAGAAAATCAGTGCCTTGCTCTTTCCTTTCCTTTGGGAAATTGTAATTCCCATCGATTTTTTTCCGGTGTTTTGGAAATGCCAAGGAAATTGGAAGGGAAAGTGAATACTTAAGGTGAGAAAGTGAATCCTTAGGTAGGTGGAGGGAACCATTTTTCCCCTATTTTATTTTCCATTGGGAATCACTTTCCTTTCCTCCTTCATTCCTTTGACATCTAAACATAGGAAAATAACGACTTTCCTTTTCCAACGTCATGATTCTGCGAACCAAATGAGGCCTTAGATCCGGTCCAGGAAAACGACCCGATCCCATGACTTCACTGAGGTACGAGAAGCCTACTAGAAGAAACAAAGGAAGAAGATAACTCTTTGATGATCGCATGGACAGACCCGAGAATAAGGAAACTAGGCACAGAAAGAGCAGGACGGTTTATGCAGGACTAGGAAGAAAATGGAAGAAAAATCCATAGTAGGCTGAAAATAAGCAAAACAACTTGCAACCTCGAATCTGGAACGGCTTGAGCTCATTTGTTAACGAGGTGAGATCGAACATGGGGATAAGATCAATTACGTAAACAAGCTGAGCATGAACATACCAAAGTCAGATTATATGCTCGTGAAGCTCAATGAGGATTCGCCTTGCCCCGTCACAGAAGATCAGGTCAGTTTATGCAGGACGAGGAAGCAAATGAAAGAAAAATCAATGGTAGGGCCGCAAATAAATGAATGAGCAACCTCAACTTGAGAACGGCTTGAGATCAGTTTGTTAACAAGCTGAGATTAACATGGAATAAGATCGACTACATAAACAAGTTGAGAATGCACAAGTGAAGCTTGGCAGAGCTTGTGAAGCACGACAAGGCCTCCTCTTGCCTCAATATCCTTGACTCGACTGGATCAACTTGCCATGAGACTCTCCCTATCCTTTTCATTCTTTTGCAACTGTCCCTAATTTCTTCAACCATAAGTCTATTATCTACCCAACCATGTCTTGTGGACACTTGACCTCTAGCTTGAGTTAAGTCATGAGCCCATCGGAGCTTGAGCTTGAACTAGCCTTCAAGCTCGAGCTTGGCTCTAAAAATCCAACCCATAAGTGTGCCCAGCTTGAACACCCAAAGCTCAACTTATACTGGCTTGATTGCAGACCTATACATAAGTTCCTTCCTGTTGTGGTCTATTTGGTGTGAATTACCAAAGGAATCAGAATCTTTCAGAAAGGCAGTTCTAGTTTAAGGAGTTGGAATTTGCTAGATTTTGAATCGGCTCCAATTTGAGGACACAAAGATCCATTTGCATTTGGATTTATTCCAGATTAAACACTTCAAGCTCTGATTCAGAACTCCTAAGTGCACTTGACTGTATTAAGTTCATGTTCAAGACTTTAAGCTCAATAATATTTTTGATTTCACAATCTAATATAAAGGAGTTCCTTCATTACCATTGAAGTGCATAATCTCTATACCAATCAGATTCTGATACCACCATGATGCCACAAAACTTTTCTGTTTTCAAATTTTGGCCAAGTCATCCCCTGTTACTCCCCCTGCCGTCTTTCTGCTGGAAATTTGCAGCCTGCACCCCCCCTGAGATCCTTATTGTGAGTGCTACCCTCAAAAGGTGTAGGTGGGAAGTGAGAACACAGCTGGCTTCACTCAGAAGATAGAGATTTGTGCATATCTGACCAAGTATTTGGTGGTTGCTAAATGCTCCCATAAATGTCCAGCTGTCCATGAAAACGTTCAGATGAAGAGCTTCCTACATGATCAGGTCTCTTATAAGGGGAATCAGTTACTTTAGATCCTACATGATCAAAGAAAGTTCAGATGAAGAGCTTCCTTTCCACAGTTATCAAGTATCCAAATTCCCCAAGCAAATGTTGAACCCATGAATGTCCACAAATAAATCTTACTGCCAAGGTAGCTCCAACTAAAATGAATTAGTTTTTTATGCTAAAGATGGTATATATAGACTACCAACAAAAGATCTACAGAATAAAAACAGGTGCATCTTTCAAGAAAACATTTTTAAACCTTGGAAATGTTTAAACAAGCGATCAATATCTAGACGTGAAACTTTGTTATGCCAAGTATGTATTTAGGGGATGGTGATCACATATGAATGAGAGATTCTTCTGGAGAACAAAGGTTAACTGAGAGGGTACAAAATCTCCTCCAGTTACGTTCCTCAACCAATACATTCAGATTTAAAAAGACAAAAGTTACACGATGATGGAGAAAGGCTTGAAGAGGTCCAGTTCAGTTGGAGAGTTGAGAAGGCCAACTATTATTCATGAGGAAGTTTCAGCTTTAAAGATTATGGAAATCAAATGCGATTAAAATTGAACAAGATGTTTAGAAATGCTCTTAAATGGATATTCCTACTATAAAACTTGAGAAACAAGTCTGCAGGAAAGTGTAGAAGAAAGCTGCTAAGAATAGACAAATCAACAGTAGCTTCCTGAACATGAAGATATTGTGAAGTTAAAGAACCCGCAGAAGATAAAACCAAAGCAACAATCTTCTCCATGAACAAGGAAAATAGACATTACTCAACACTGCAATATTCCAAATTTCCAACCAAGAACCGGAGTGTTAGAATAAATACCCTCAACCCTTGTCACAGCTCTAGAGTTTTGGTGTATTAGGAGGGTCTTTAATATGATATTAGAGCAACCCAGGTTTGATTCCACTTGCATGTATTTTAAGCAGATTTTATAAAAAAATTATACCTCGGCATGGATGCAGCTCTCTGTTCAAAAATGGACCTTCAACCTGTGGGAACAACTTAGAATAAATATATAACCCTCAACCCTCATCACAACTATAGAACTTTGAGGGATACCGCACTTTTAAACCTTGCCAGAAGCAAGGAAAAGTCCTCAGAGTAACAGCATGGTAAGCCACGCAAAGCACCGCAAGGAAGTACCATGACAAAAAAATGAGCTAAAGCCAAGCGAACAAGGTAATGTCAATTAAACAACTTGAGTGAAAAAGCTCTTCCCATCCTATTGACTGAAGGCACTAAACCAATCCAAGATGAGAAGGCGCCCAAAACTGAACAAAGTGAGATGACCGTATCGGAAGGTAATAGGAGCCCAAGCGTGTCTAACTAGAATAGAACGGCTTATCTGATATAGCGGGATATGTTCAAGTAGGTCTCTATCTAGTAATAGAAATGTAAGATTTACTGGTCAAGTATATACCAAACTAATTGCCTAGCTCCACGAATAGTCGAAGTCATACCCAATCGAAAGTTGATGTTATCTAATCGCATCTCAAGTAGTTGTACTAAAACCTGACCCGTTGACCCTTTGGCTTTTCCTATTTGGTGCATAAATGCACAACAAAAGGTTTTTGGCTTGGAGGAAGAGGATGCTTCTTCTACGACCTCTTCTTCGTGTTCATGAGTTTCTAACTTTCTTTTGATCTTCCAGTATGACCAGATCCCTCAAATATCGCCAAGTATAATTAAATGCATGCCAAAGCAGCAAGTTAAAGCTAACCAAGTTGCATAGGCACGACGTTGCGGCATGACCTACGGTATTTTTTATTGCCTGTGTCATGTGTACACTTCCTAGCTGCTAACGCTTAGCCCATTTCCGCGATGGGCATCAGCTCGAATGCCCGTTTCCAAAACGCCCAACGTGCCAGCATTCCGGAAACTCTTGTCCATGTATAAATCTAGAACCTAGAGCTGTTGAAATTAAAGAAACCGAAGAAACCAGTATACCTGGGTGTCCCCCTTGATGTCATAGTACCGAAGCACGACGTAGTTAGTTGCACGCGAGTTCGGGGGGATGACA
The DNA here is from genome assembly GCA_036927795.1 of Iris macrosiphon. Lineage (NCBI taxonomy): Eukaryota > Viridiplantae > Streptophyta > Magnoliopsida > Asparagales > Iridaceae > Iris > Iris macrosiphon. Next base: position 672,985 of record JAYESA010000066.1, on the reverse strand, counting down.
TTGAACGTGTTCTGCGATTGCAAGCTCCTCAAATCAATCCTGCAATAAAAATCAATCCCCTCGTCAAGAAACAAGCAGCAGCCACCAAGAAAAAGACGGAGCACACGTACCCTGTGCAGAGGAAGTAGGCCTTGACGGGGACGAAGCGGCTCTGCTTCTCCTGCTGCACCTCGAGCAGGTGTTCGTGGTAGACCTCCTCCTCCTCGTTGTCGGAGCAGGAGAACACGGCGGCCGGCTCCTGCATGCCCGGTGGGGACACGGAGGAGAAGGAGCAGCGGAGCTCGGGGATCCTCCTACTCCGGGGAGGGGCGAAGAAGGAGGAGAAGATGTAGGCGACGCGGCCATGGAAGGAGGAAGGAGGAGCTAGGGTTTGGAAGGAGCGGTAAGGAGTGGGTTTAGTGAGAAAACGGGAGGAGGAAGTGGAGAGGACTAATTTCAGGCGCTTCTCTATGGAACGAAATCTTGCCATCTCCATTTTATTTAGGGATTTTAAGAAAGGAGATTGATATAGAAGACTAGGCTTGAGCCCCAAGCTAAATGGAAACATGTTTCATCTAGGCTTTTGATAAGGGCACTGCCCATTTTACTTGGGGCTAGCCCACAAGAGAGGAACATTTACTCATACTAGCCCAAGTTTATACTTGGGGCTAGCCCAGGTTTTTGAAAAAAAATATTGTTTCTTCCCTCAGCCGACCGGAGCTTTCCCCCCTCAGCCGACCCCCTCCCGCCGGCCTTACTCCGCTGTCCTCCTCCTCCTTGTCGATGGCTCCCAAAGTCTCGAAAGAAGCAAGGTAGAAATCATCATTCTCCTTGTGCTATTGTATTTGAAAAATTGTCCAAAAATTATAAGAAATCATCTTGCATGTTGAAAATTTTGAGTTATTTTCTTTCAAATGAGGGCATACTAGTCCTTGGCGGAGTCTAGGATGTAGTTTAGACATAGAAGTCGTTTGGAACATGATTTTAGGGCGTACAATGTCGAGACTGCTCGACATTGTCGAGCTGTATCGAGCGGGACTGTAGAATTTCCTACAGTCCCATATATATTTAGGACTGTAGGAAATTCGACAGTCCTATATATATATATAGGACTGTCGAATTTCCTACAGTCCTAAATGTATATGGGACTGTAGGAAATTCTACAGTCCTAAAAGATTAGGACTGTTGAGAAAACTGCAGTCCTGTATACTTACAGGACTGTAGAAATGGCTACAGTCCTGGGAAAAAATTCACTTATTATGTTAAAATAGAAATTATTTTTTGTCTGTATCTTATAGTCATGCCCCTGGAAAGGACACTGTGGATGAAGAAATGAGAAGACGCCCTACTGCGTCGATGCGTAAGGAACGCACAGTTTCGCAAGGCGTGACTATCCTCGAGGCCGAGGCACGCCCTGAAGTGAGGAGACGTCCATTGACGAAGAAGATTGCCACAAAGAGACGTGCTCCTCCTAGTTCTTCCAGCTCTTCTTCCTCCTCCGATGAGGACATGCCAAATGTTCCAAATCGGCCTACTGATGTTTCAGGACCTTCTCAGCCTGTAGATAGTCCTGTCGAGAGTCTTCCACGAACTCTCGGAAACCGGCCTACTGATGGTTCGGGACCTTCTGAGCAGGCAGATAGTCCAGGCGACACTCGTCCAAACGGTTGCTCTATGTTACCGTCGATCGAAAAACATATTGCATACCAAATATGGAACAATCCGGTAAGTACATTACGTTATGATACATTTATATATAGTTGTAAGTTCAAAGTTTATTTTACATAGAGGTTTAATTTCATCCAATTGTTGACTTTTCAGGAGAGTGGTCGTATGTTGACGGTAATCAACCATGGCAAAAAATGCAATTCATGGCGGTATGAATTACTGGGAGATGATGTGAAGTCAAAAATCAGTCCCACCGGTCTGCAATATTTGGGTAGCTACTCATATACGACGGTGGATAATGCACTGATTTCAGCATTTGTAGAACGGTGGCATCCAGAGACCAACACTTTCCATCTACCCAATGGGGAGTTGACGATTACCCTTGATGACGTCCATCATATATTGGGACTTAGGGTTGATGGTCGTCCCATGCAGAATCATACTTTTGATGATTCGAGCATCAACTATTACGACTATATGGTGGATTATGTATCAGGGTGTCTGGGAGTTGATGCCACTAGTTTTACTAGTATTCGAGAATTCAAGAAGTCCTACGGACTTCCTCTAAAATATTTGGAGGAGATATTCGCTGAGACGGCCCCTGAAATTGATAATAGCGAAAATGTGGCCCGCGGATATATTCAGTTCATCTTAGGGGCTGTCGGCATTACCGATAAGTCTGGAACGTCCATAAATGCAAAATATCTCATCAATTTGGATAACATTAATACGGTGGAGCAAATTTCTTGGGAAAGCGGTATACTGGCATACCTTTACCGCGAGCTTGGTACGGCATCCCGTGTGGGTTCGAAGACTATTTCCGGATGCCAGACTCTACTCCATGTATAGATATATCTTTATCAACTTGTTTACATAAATTGAAATTGTGTTGTTTATTTTTGGACTAATATATTTCCGGTAACGTGTAGGCATGGATATACGAGCACTTTCCAACCCTGCAGCGGGCGAGCCTGAACCGAGGGTATGACGAGAATATGCCAAGAATGTGCCGATGGAAGCCAAGTAAGGTAGATGCCAAACGTTCTCACACATTGGCCGCTCTACGGCATGCACTCGAAGAAATGACGACAGAAGAGGTGAATTTAGACCTAATATTGTACTTAATTGGTATGAATTTACTACGTTATGCTAAATGACGTTATGCTACATTTTATGCGGTGCAGATTGTATGGGATCCATACCGTGATTTGCGACAGACTACCCGTCCGTTGCAACCAGTCGCCTTATATCACGGTGTTATCACTTGTCATGAGATCGAGGAGGCTTATATGCCGGATAGAGTGCTACGTCAGTTTGGCTACGTACAAACTGTCCCAAGGCGAACTTTGCAAATGATAACTCCTCCGCGCGGTACAAAACCGCTAAACTATATACCTGCACATTTCAACTGGGTATCGTACTTCTTCACCGAGTGGCAACGCCATGTCATTAGAGATACCGGCCGGCTAGCAGCAGTCAATATGGCGGAGTGCAGCGACGACTACCTCGCCTACTACGCCGGTGTCGGACTACCGACCTTGTTCCAACGCGGAGGGGATATTGTGCGTGTACCGTCAGATCTTCCTCCCAAATCGGTCTTATATACTGCACTGGTCAAGATGGTGAGCCTACTTGTAGAGTTTAAGTTTGATATTTGTCACTGTGGCTAACAATTATTTTCATTTTTCATGAATAGGCAAGGAAAGTTAAGAAGTTGGGAAGAAGCCTCGTCAGTTGCCAGGGTTCCAATTATATGACAATCAATGACGAACTCCAAAATATCGACAACGCTGAAGAATATCCTTTCTTGGATACTAGAGAGCAACGCACGAAGAGGCGCCATGACGTTTGAACAATCATTTTGATTTGTATAATTGTGAACGTTGTAAAACTTTAAACTATAATTTGAGTTGTAAACGTTATAAAAGTTTGATTGAATATGACTTGTGACAATTTGAGTTAATTTTGCTATGTTGTGACACTATGAGTTTATTTTGCCTTGTTATAACTATTTTGATCTGTATACTGTGCATATTTAGTGACTGTCACAATTTTAGGACTGTGAGAAAACTTTAGGACTGTCACAATTTTGACAGTCCTAGTTTACACTAGGACTGTCAAAATAGTGACAGTCCTAAAGTTATATATTTCCTCAAAATTGACAGTGAGAAAACTTTAGGACTGTCACAATTTTGACAGTCCTAGTGTGACAGTCCTAGTTTACACTAGGACTGTCAAAATAGTGACAGTCCTAAAGTTATATATTTCCTCAAAATTGACAGTGAGAAAACTTTAGGACTGTCACAATTTTGACGGTCCTAGTTTACACTAGGACTGTCAAAATTGTGACAGTCCTAAAGTTATATATTTCCTCAAAATTGACAGTGAGAAAACTTTAGGACTGTCACAATTTTGACAGTCCTAGTTTACACTAGGACTGTCAAAATTGTGACAGTCCTAAAGTTATATATTTTCTCAAAATTGACAGTGAGAAAACTTTAGGACTGTCACAATTTTGACAGTCCTAGTTTACACTAGGACTGTTAAAATTGTGACAGTCCTAAAGTTATATAAATGTACATATTGATAGTGAGTAAACTTTAGGACTGTCACAATTTTGACAGTCCTAGTTTACACCAGGACTGTAAAAAATGTGACAGTCCTAAAGTCCTGGCAGTTTTCCATAATGACAGTCCTAAGTTATTGGTAGCAATGCGCATTATACAATCAAAATCTTCATAACTCTTTTTATTACAATAGGTACAACATATAGTTCAATATACACTTAAACATACATGGATCAACACAATATACATCTTCACATGGGGCAGTATCAATCGATTAAAATATCAAAGTAGTCGTCCGACATAATTTTTGGATCCTCCATCTTCATCATCTTCTTATAGGCCGCCATTGCATCCATGTAGGGTGTCGTCCATGCGATCGCTTCCTCAGGTGCGTGTTTATACCAAAGCGTAGAAGGTGGCGGAATAGGAGAATGAGCGATCAACCTTGGGATGACGAAGTGTTGTCCGACAAGCCCAATGCAACATAGAGTGGATACTTGGTGTTCGGCCGGGGGGGCACACATTGGAAAGAAAGTATTGTTAATACCCTGTGAGATAATTACAATAGGTAACTTATACCTATTAGAGAAGACGTAAGCAGCAGGCGGGACATCCATGTAATGCTCTGGTCCGGTAACTGTTTCCGTACAAGGTATGCCTGCCAACAAATCTCCAACAATTTCTTTGCCAAGTATCTGGCTATAGAAGGCTAGTCGCGACTCCAACTCCTCGTACAGCTCTGCCCTAACCTGTCGCCATCCTGCCCTAACCTGTCGCCATCCTGTCTTCTATGGTACTCCACGTTGTGATGCTCCCCAAGCAACTTCAATACTTGCTACATCACCATTCTTCCTTTCATACTATTGCATTTCGCTCTGGCCAAACTATTATAGATCGTCCTCATGGTAGACTTGTTCCCATCTTGTTTTTGTCGCACAGCAGAAAAAATTTATTTTGGTGCAACTCCTGAGAGGAACAAGTCTTCAACCAACTTTTTTTCATCCTCCTTCAGACGTGCCACATAGGCATGACCCGTAACCGTCCCTGGAATAGGATGATTGTGTCTTCCATTCTTAACTTCGATTATCCACTTCACATCTTCAACTTTTACAATCAACACCTTCAATGGACAACCACATTTTCTCGTCCCAACATTTTTCTTAGGGATTTCTTTTTCAACAACACCCTTTTTTTTATGATCCCTAAACACACCTCCTCTTTCGCATCCAAGCTCAAGATATTTTCGGCCCGGCCGAGATCGGATGGATCTTGCAATGACAATAACTACGTTATGTCGTCTCCCAACTTCTCTGCACCACTCTATTGCTTCTTCATGGCTTGCAAATTCAATATCCGTTGTGAAAATATCATCCACATCAACACCAACGCCAGGATGTACCACAATCTCTGAACAAGGTTCCTATAACCAATATAAAAAAATATATAAATTAATAACTTCATCTAAATATCAAGGACTGTCACTATTTTGACAGTCCAATTTTTATATAGGACTGTCATAATTATGACAGTCCTACTTTTAATTAGGACTGTCGAATTTATGACAGTCCTATATTTATATAGGACTGTGTAATATTTGACAGTCCTATATTTATATAGGACTGTCTAATGTTTACAGTCCTAACTCGTGACTGTCAAATTAGGGTTGTCGTTTTACGTACCGAACGTGCTTCGGAACAACCAACTTGTTCTTCGGAACGTCCGGAGTGCATAATTAATGAATTGGACGATCCGACTTCGTCATCGAACATTTTTTCATGCATTGTTCCTACATTAATCAAAAGAAACTAAATCTTTTTCGCACAATTGCAAAACTTATTCAACGTAGCTTGTCGAAGACATACCGTTATAAGTATTTTCCTTGGAGTATCACCAAAGTTAAATACTCCTCCAACCACAACTACCTATTTCCAAATTTAGGTTTGGCCTTGGTGGAATGAGGGTTTCTTAAGTCTAGGTGGAATGCCAAAAATAGAAACCCATTCCACTTTTATACTTTGGTGTGGGGCAGCCCCAAGTGTGGCAAACTTGTAATTTTGGGAAATGGACTGTCAAAATTTTGACAGTCCTAACAATTTTTAGGACTGTCATATTTTTGACAGTCCTAACTAGGTTAGGACTGTCAAAATTGTGACAGTCCTTCCTACTTTTAGGACTGTCGATATTTTGACAGTCCTTCCATGTGGTAGGACTGTCAAAATTTTGACAGTCCTGATTATAACAGTGGGCTAGCCCCGAGTAACTTTCATGATGGCAAACTTGTAATTTTTTCTAATTTTTCAATGGGCTAGCCCCGAGTAAATTGTGTAGTGCCCTTATAAATTGCCTTCATCTATGAGTTCTCTCGGTAGGAAATTTACAGAGTCAATTGTCTACTTAGTAACATGAACGTACATGCGCAAAAAAAATTGTTAAAAGTTTTAAAAATATTTATCGGGACAACACTTTCTACTATGAATTAATTAGAATTTGGACAAGTCCAGTATAGATGAACTTCTACTCGAAAAAATTAATTTACTATTTGGAATTGCACCCCACCCAACCCCCAACCCCCTCCACCCCCACCCCCACCCCCACCCCCACCCCCAAATCCAATCTCTCTCTCTCTCTCTCTCTCTCTCTCTCTCTCTCTCTCTCTCTCTCTCTCTCCAAATCCTTAATATTCTTTCTTATCCACCATATTTCTCCTCACCAAAATTCTAATCTTCTTTCCAATTTATGAGATGACACCCAAAAACCGCCGAGGGAGCTGAGTAGGTCGGATCATCATGTCCTGCCTCTCCTGTTTTAACGTTACCGGTTATCTGACGAGGAGGTGGGATCCCTTCACGACAGAGGGGTTCAAACCTGTACTTATTCGCATCATCTAACAACGCGGTAGAATATGAGGCCCTTATAGCCGGTGCTAGAATGGAACTCAACCTAGTAGATAGCTATATATTGACTTTCAACACTGGGTTTTTGAAATCTCCAGCGCTTACCGACAACAGAAAGACAAACCAACGACGGAACGAAAACCAAAATCAGAATGAGGAAGAAAAAGATATCGTGATGTAAGTCAATGATTCCTTGCATAGAGTTGCAGGGTGCTGTGCTTATTTGTATTTTGTTGTTCCTTCTGAGGTGAGCTCTCGAAGATTGAGTCAACTCTTTCATACAGAAAATTGGCAATTCGGTGTGTGATTCACAAAAGAGTTAGGAATATTATTTCCAATTCTTCCTCCCTCATCTCCATTCTTAGGACTATCTTTCCTAATCTCCTTCTCAATTTTTTTTTATTTTAATTTCTGAACGAAATTCCTTCCTAAACTTTTATATAACTTAATATATGATAGTGTGGTATCATAATATAGATTTTTTGTGAACCATTATCGTAATTTTGATGTTTATATCGATTTTAGGGTTTAGATTTTTGTCACAGACACGGACTGGAACAACACAGGACTGTAAAAAATTCTACAGTCCTAGAATCACACTGGACTGTAAAAAATTTGACGGTCCTGTATTTTTTTGGGACTGTAGAAATTTCTACAGTCCTATGTGATTCCAGAACTGTAGAAAATTATACAGTCCTTTATGTTAAATTTAATTTCATGTAAATCTATTTGAATTATTTTCTTCCATTCATAACCGCGACCCGAAGGGTAAGGACATTGATGCTGGTGGTAAAAGAAAACGTCCTACTGCGTCCGAGCGTAAAGCACGTTAACTTGAGAGACCAATAACTATCGCAGGACCAGAAGGAATCTCTCAAGGTAGAAGACGTGGAACGAGACCGGGTACAACTAGTTCCAAGGAATTGGTTACTAGTCCCTCTTCTTCCTCCTCCTCTGATGATGAGTTACTATTGTCAACACAGGAGGTGATTGTTTCCGTTACGAAAAGAAGTTTTACTAACTCGGTTTTGTAAATTAAAAAAACAAAGAGTACAAAGAGTCCTTAAACAAGAAATCTAAGTACAGTTAGGATTCTAGAGAGTGTGATGATGGAGATCGAGTACTGCAGTTGACTCCTGTACTCCGTTGACGGTCCGACGATGAAGGAACTTACTAGATCTCTGGCTCACTGGCACGAAAGATAGCAATTGGGCTCCTGAGTATGCTTTCTCTAAGTCTCACTGTACGTATCTGTGTTTGTCCGTGTGTGTGGGAATACCTCCTTGCTATTTATAGCCTTCTACGCCGAATGGCTATGCACGCGCATCTGTTATGCGCGTATGCCATCTGGGTTGCAGCATGGTCATCCTCAATAGAATACAGTTGTAATCGTGGGTGCATGTCACCGTCAGATTGTCACGTGGCATTAGTTTTGATAGGCTGTTAATGTGTCACGCCCCAGTCCCAAAATACCGAGGGACTAGACACGTGGCAATGGCCAGCAGCACCCTCCAATGGGCAAACCCAATTTAATGGACTCATTAGAGTGTACTTAAGCTGTAAAACAACAATAAAGGTCTACGATACTAATCTCATCCACAGAAGATAAATACAATCGATATCAGAATAATCAAGATGAAATAATAATCAACAAGTCTCAATAAAAGTCTCAGGGAACAACTCGATAATGAGTTTGATACAATAGTTCAATAAACAGGAATAAGAGTCTAACAACAGAAATGACTGAGTATATATAAAGCAGATACTCAGGAGAAATTCTCTGGCATCACATCGTCTTCTAGTGCTGGTACTGCTCCAATGTCTTCTCATGTCCCGTATACCTCGGGGTAAATCTCATTTGTTAAACCTGTGGACATAATCCGGATTCCAGGTCCTCAGGGGACATAGCAAGATACAAGAATAACTCAAGCCAAATAAATGCAGTATATAAAATTGTATCAATAGGACAAACTATGTAACCAGCTTAGTGATATGCAAAATAAGAACATCACTAGAACTCAGGCTGAGACTACTACAAGCTCTGTGTCAGAGAGCCGGTAACAGTTATATCATGTTGTGGGCCTAGCTCTGCGTGGATACGGCACCATAATAATATATAATCAGCCTGTAGCCCGTGTGTCTCTTTCCACCTAATGTAATCACACGTCTCATGTCCATGACGTCTCATGTCCAAAACACACAAGATCATGACCTCTAACTGATGCAGCGAGTCATAATGATAGCTAAGCATATGTAATATCTATGTCACGAATCCTGTAACCTATACAGAATTACCATGAATATCTCAGGAAGATTATGTCTCATGAACAGTGTCAAGTGTCCTATGGTATGACGTACTTGATAATGCAAGCATGAAGATATATAGGGTCGCGATATCAATCTCTTACTACCAGAAAAAGTCAAATTAGCGACGCAAAAAAATATCGCTAAATGATCAATAAACGTCGCTAAATAATTTTAACGACGTAATTAGTGACGTTTTACTGAAGTCGCCTTTAAGCTAGTCGCTGACAGAAAAAATGTCGCCAAACATCGCTATACCGACGTTTTCTAGCGACGTAAATGTATCGCTAGATTAGCGACGTTTAGCGACGTATCGTCGCTAATTAGTGACGTATACATTTGTTGATTGTAATCACCCTAAAATTTTCAGATTTTTAAAATCAATTTTGGGAATTTTCTGCAATTTTTCAAGAATTTACATAGGTCCTGTGGTAATTTTTATAATTTTTAATTGCTAATAACTAATATTAAAATATAATGAAAATATGATTTTATGGTGTAAAATAGAAAATCGGACTTAGGGTAATTTTTCTGGATTTTATTGGACCTCAGACCTATTTTTAAATGCCTAAAAACTATTTAAAACTAATTATTATTATTATTATTATTATTATTATTATTATTATTATTTAACTTAAGCCCGGCCCAGTGGGCCGAAGCCCAACCCAGCCCGCAGTTGCCTAGCGGGTCGGGCGGGTCCGCCCAACCCGGAACCCTCCGCCCGACCCGACCCAGACCCCCATCCCCTCACCCCCACGACCGCCCCGAGTTTTCCGCCGCCCGCCGCGCGCCCCCGTCGGCCACGACCCCCGCTCCGCGCCTGACCTGCCCACGTCGCCACCACCTCCGCTCTTCACGGCCTCGTCCCCGGCCAACCCCTCCCCGAGCCCCCTATAAATTTCTCCCCTTCCTCCCTCTTCCGTCTCCCCATCACCGCTGCCGGAAGCCTCCGACGACCCCGAGACGTCGCCACCCTCCTCCAGAAACCACCGCCTCCTGCGCCGACCTCCTCCCGCCGTGAGCCGCCCCGAGCCGACAACCAGCCCCTTTCTCCTCCCTCCTCCTCCATTTCCTCCGCCCGCCTCCGCCTCCGGTGACCTCTGCCGGCGCCGCCCGGGTCCCGAGCCCCCGACGACGCCGTCTCCGGCTCCCTCCGCCGCCAACGCCGCCCAACCCGCCACCGGCCGGCCACAACTCTGGCAGACCCCAAACCCTAGCCCTAGCAGTGGACACGTGTCCAGGACACGAGTCGGATACGGCAAACCCCGTTTCGAGGAGCCTCGTTCAGGTACTCGTATCTCGCACCCTGTATCTCCGATTTTGATTCTGTAAATTGCGTTACGAAGCCTGCATGACCCTCTCGGTGCCCGGACAAACCGCTCGGGACATCGCGTCCTGTGGTGATCGCATACCGCGATCCAAAAACAGGAAAAACCAGACCCTGTTTCACCCCGGAACTGAGTACGCCCCGCCAAACGGGACAACTTGGTGGCGTGCGGTCTTCACAGATACGTGCGCGTCATCGATACGGACGTGTAGGATTTTACGGAAGCTGATTCGGGTGTGCGTGCACACCGGAATCAGTGCGTATCCGCGAACATCGCCCCGTATCCGACTTTTCTGTAATTCACCCTAACTTCGTGCATCCATGTCGGATCGAGACGAAACTTGTGCCATCGGACTCGTAGCGATACGCTGGTCCTGTGGGTCAAGTTTGGTTCGATTCTGAGAACGTTGACGAAATTGCGTGTCGTGGGCCCCACAGGCCCCGCTCGACGGGCGATTTTGTGATCGGCTCATCGGAATTCAAATCTGAAAGTTCCGTTGGGTTCGTATCAGCATTTCTGACCTGTTGACACTAAGTTTGGTGAATTTAGAGACCGTTGACCCTGACATATTTTTCGGTACAAAGCGGGCCCATAGGTGGACCCCGTTTTGGTCCGAAATTGCCGTTTTTGCCCTTGTCTCCAAATTGGACCCAAGGACAGGCGTTCCTAGCTATTTGACACCTTCTGAGCGTGATGGTACTGTTTATTTCAGCTTTTGGAGACATCTCTGAAAATTTCCGAGAACAGGACCTAAGTGGAATTCAAACATCAGGCAAGTGCACCTTGCCAAACTTGCAGTCTTTATCTTTATATTTCATATAATAATACTTTACTGGATGTCTTATGTAAATTCATATAAACTTGTTTAAACTGCTTAACCTAGGAAACGTATGACGTACCTAGTATTCGATCATAGTCGGGTGCAAACATCGTACGCGGTGTTGGGTTCGTCATTTAGAGATGGATTTACGATACCCTTTACTCTTGTACTTGACCTATCAAGTACCCTACAACCCAGGACACTTGACACTATACATGGACAGAATCTTCCCGAGATATTCGTGGTGATTCTGTATAGGATGCAGGACTTGACAGAGATATTTATTTATAGACAGTATGACTTATTGCATTAGTATTAATCCCGCTGACATGGACATGAGACGTTATGGTCATGGCTTGCGTGATTACATTGGGTGGGGAGAGACACACAGGCTACAGGCTGTTATATATATATATATCTACTATTATTGTGAGGTTGTAGACTCTCCAGCAGAGCTAGACCCTTTACGTGTTATTACTGCTACCGGCTCCCCGACACAGAGCTTGTAGCGGTCTCAGCCTGAGTACTAGTGTTGCTCTCATTTGTATATCACGTAGATGGTTACATAGTTTACCCTATTGTTTCATTTAATTCAACTGTACTGCATGTATCTGGCTTGTTTTATTTTGTGCCTTGCTATGTCCACTGAGGACCTGGAATGGATTATGTCCCCAGGTTTAGCCGAGGAGCAGTTCCCCGAGATATACGGGACAGGAGCTGAGGCTATTGCTGGACTTGATACTGGAGCAGAACTGAACCCTGCAGACGAGGTGACTGCCGAAGACTTCTCCTGAGTACCTGATCCCGTACTCCGTATTTACTTATGTTTATCTCTTTTGTTCCTGGCCTATTGAGCCAGTGTATTCAGACATAAGTCAGATTGTTTCCCCCGACTAACTTGTTGTTGCTACTTATTTCCATTTCATTATGCAGTTTAATTCTTTATCTTTATGGATGAGATTAGTGTGTTTTGTTGTAGTAGACCTTCGTTACAGCTTAAGTACGCCCTGATGGCTCCATTAAATTGGGTTATCCATCGGTGTGTACTGCTGGCCATTGCCACGTGTCCAGTCCCTCGATATTTTGGGACTGGAGCGTGACATGGTTTTTGTGGTGGCCCATGCAGGTCTCAACTAAATTGTTCTGTTTCAACTTAGGAACCGAACAGGCCTGCAATAAGATAGGATAAGTTATAGGATCTCATCCATTGATTGAATCGTTTTTAGACTCTATGTCGAATTCACTTTAATTGCTTGAATTGCATCCTGATTTGATTCCTTTGTGCGTTCTCATTGTTTTCTTTTTATGCAGAGTAATGGATCCTAGAAGTGGTGACGAGAATCCCTTGGATACACCGCCTGAAGCTGTGGTTACCTGTGAAGCTGGAACGACGCCAGATACCAGAGGACAATCCTCTCAGAACAATCAAACTAGCCAGCCAAGTTCCAGGTTCAGGCGTGATGACATCCCGCCTCCACCCCAGTTCCCTCCTACGATGCCTGTCTTTCCTCAGGGTAGGCAATGGACGGACAGCAAATATTCCAGATGTTCTACGCCATGATGCAGGCACAACAACAGATCCAACATGAGGCCCAAGTCATGAGGCCGAGAACCTAAGAAACAGCCTAGTCGCAGCATTGGAACATGTAAATCCACCAAATAGGCGGCTAGCGACGGGATCTATCATGGATTTCCGTCAACTCAAACCCCGTACCTTCTCTGGCAAGGAAGGACCAACTGAAGTGCATGAATGGCTTACGAACACACAGCATCAGTTGGAGGCCGCTGAACTTCCAAGGGACAAATGGATGGCTGCCGTTCGGATGCAACTGACGGACAATGCGCACCATTGGTGGCTGTCCGAAGAAAGAAGGCTCGGACATGATCAGGTCACCTGGGAGGAGTTCTCCAGACTCTTCCAGGATATGTACATCCCTGCTGTGGCTCGGTCCGAACTCTGAGACAGATTCAACCGCCTGATCCAGGGCAACATGACGGTGGAGGAATATAACGCCGAATTTATTCGCCTGAGCCGCTTCGCCCCTTCTCTAATTCCTACCGAAGAAGAGAAGGCGGAGAAGTTCTTTGATGGACTCAGATTCGAGCTTCAGAAGTTAATCAGATCGGTCGTGCCCACATCTTACTCCGACGTCCTAGCTGCAGCACGTCAGCTGGAGCGCGTTACTCGGAGGGAATCAAGCCTAAAACGTCCCTTCTCCTCAGCACCGTCCAAGTCATCACCAGGGGAACCTGCTAAACGGCCCCAGAAGAGCCCGCCTCCAAGAGCAGCAACTAAGAACCTGCCTACTTGCCATTACTGCGGCAAAGTAGGAAATATTGAAAAAGAATGTAGACGCAAGCTGGGGCTCTGCCTGGTTTGCGGATCTGGACAACACTTCTCAAAGGACTGCTCGGAACGTCGAGAGGGAGTTCCGAATCAACCAGCTCCACCTGCACCTAGGCCAGCTCTTCCAGTTGGGGGAGCAACACAGACAGGGCCTGGAGGAGCCAGGCCACCACTACCACCTCAGGCAGCTTTGTTCCAGTAGGCTCGTCAGCAAAGGGGTCCCGCTCAGGGACGAGTTCAGGCATATGCACTAGCAGTCACTGAGGAAGCTACTGCAGGCGAAGTGATAGCAGGTACCATATTAGTAGCTTCAATTCCTGCTGTAGCATTATTTGATTCTGGAGCCTCGCATTCATTTATTGCTGCTAGCTTCGTAGCCACACATAGAGTAGCTACCGCACCTCTCTCGAAGATGAAGAGAATTCTAACGGGAGGTGGGATTATCCTGGTTAGTGATATCTGTAGATCATGTTCGGTAGTAGTCTGTGGCCGAGAGATACGAGCCCAATTCCTGATCTTTTCTATGCCTGATTACGATGTTGTACTTGGTATGGACTGGTTAAGTCAGTACCATGCGACACTGGATTGCCGGCTTGGAAAAGTGATATTTAGACCCCCTAGCCTTCCTGAGTTTGAATTTCTCCGAGGAGCTGTAGAGCAAGGGGTCCAGCCAACTCTTAGGGTATTAACTGTAGAAGAGGATTCATGTTACCCAAGAGTCATATCGGAATTTGTGGATGTGTTTTCCGACGACCTTCCAGGTTTACCACCTGATCGGGAGATAGAATTCACAATAGACCTAACTCCAGGAGCCGAACCTATCACTTCATCGGTATATCGGCTAGCACCTAAGAAGTTAGTGGAATTGAAAGTGCAAGTCGATGATCTTCTGGAGAAAGGATTTATCCGGCCCAGTGTTTCACCTTGGGGAGCACCTATACTTTTTGTACCCAAGAAGGACGGAACTGTGCGCTTGTGCATTGATTACAGAGCCCTTAATGCTGTAACTGTTAAGAACCGGTACCCCTTACCACGTATTGATGACTTGTTTGACCAATTGAGTGGTGCTAGGGTATTCTCAAAGATTGACCTTAGATCCGGTTATCACCAGATTAGGGTGAAGAAGGAAGATATCCCAAAGACGGCCTTCAGGACTAAGTACGGCTACTATGAATTCCTAGTAACGCCGTTTGGTTTAACCAACGCACCTGATGTATTTATGAGTTTGATGAACGGAGTCTTTCATCAGTACTTGGATAAGTTCGTGGTGGTATTCATTGATGATATCCTAGTCTACTCCAAGAACCACGAAGAGCACGAGGAACACCTCAAAATTGTGCTAGAAACCTTGAGAAGGGAGAAACTATATGCCAAACTCAGCAAGTGTGAGTTCTGTATGGACAAGGTGCCATTCTTAGGACATATTATCTTGGGTGAAGGACTGTCTGTGGACCCAGAGAAGGTCACTGCAATAGAAACATGGCCTACCCCTACCTCTGTTGCAGAAGTGAGAAGTTTTCTTGGACTTGCTAGGTATTACCGGCGGTTCGTAGAAAATTTTTCAAGGATCGCAGAGCCGATGACTAAGCTGACACGGAAGGATCAGGAGTTCATATGGACGGAAGAATGTCAGAATGCCTTTGAAGAATTAAAGAGGCGTCTAACAACAGTACCAGTCTTGACTCTTCCCTCAGGGTCAGGAGGTTTTGTTGTTTATAGTGATGCGTCCGGTAGTGGACTAGGTTGTGTCTTGATACAACATGGCAAGGTTATCGCTTATGCATCGAGGCAGTTGAAGGTCCACGAGAAGAATTACCCAACGCACGACCTGGAGCTAGCTGCAGTGATTTTTGCATTGAAGATCTGGAGGCATTATCTATATGGAGAGAAGGTCGAAATATTCACTGATCATAAGAGCTTGAAGTATGTTTATACTCAGAAGGAGCTCAACATGAGGCAAAGGCGTTGGCTTGAGTTGATGGTGGACTTTGACATAGATCTGCAGTACCACCCGGGGAAAGCAAATGTTGTAGCCGACGCCCTCAGCAGAAAACCCTCGGCTTATTTCTTAACTGAGCAGCCTCAGTTATTACAAGACTTGCAAGATCTTCAGATAGAGGTTGTTCTACCTGGACAAAATAGTTTGCTGGCTAACCTCGAAGTTAAGTCATCGCTGGTGGAGAGAATCAAAGAAGCTTTGCCTAATGATGCCAGATTCCGAAGGCTGAAAGAGAGAACTGAAGCAGGCCTGCAAACGGGACTTCGCATCCACGAGGACGGGACATTAAGGTGCAGAAATCGCCTATATGTTCCAAATGGAGAATTAAGGCAGGAGTTGATGACTGAAGCACATAGCTCCATATACTCTGTTCATCCAGGAGGAACCAAGATGTACCGGGACCTAAGACAATATTACTGGTGGCATGGAATGAAAAGGGAGATTGTCCGATTTGTGGCAAAATATTTAGTCTGCCAGCAGGTGAAGGCCGAACACCAAAGGACTGCAGGTATGTTGCAGCCACTTCCCATACCTGAATGAAAGTGGGAGCATATTACCATGGACTTCGTCATTGGATTTCCAAGAAGCCCTAGTGGAAAGGATGCGGTATAGGTCATCGTGGATCGGCTCACTAAGTCGGCTCACTTCTTGCCATTCAGAGTCGGACAATCCATGGAAGTACTAGCCGACATGTATATGCGACAGATCGTAAAATTACATGGAGTGCCGGTTAGTATTGTATCAGATCGAAACTCGAGGTTTACATCTCACTTCTGGCGAAGCATGCAAGAGAGTCTCGGCACCAGGCTCAAATTCAGTACTGCCTATTATCCTCAGACAGATGGCCAATCAGAGCGCACAATTCAGATCCTGGAAGATATGCTGCGATCATGTATACTGGACTTCGGAGGATCTTGGGAAGATCATCTGCACTTAGTAGAGTTCTCCTACAACAACAGCTATCAGACAAGCATTCAGATGGCACCTTTCGAGGCGTTGTACGGCAGGAAGTGCAGATCGCCAATATGCTGGAGCGACATTGGCGAACGTCAATTACTGGGTCCAGAGTTGGTAACGGAGACAGTGGAGAAAGTAAAACAGATTCAGAACCATCTCCGTGCAGCCCAGGATAGACAGAAGCATTGGGCAGATGCACACAGACGACCCCTAGAGTTCAAGGAAGGAGAGCATGTATTTTTGAGGATCTCGCCCACTAGAGGTACTATCAGATTTGGCAGCAGAGGCAAGTTAAGCCCTAGGTACATTGGGCCATTTGATATCTTGGAGCGCATTGGTGAGGTGGCTTATCATCTTATATTACCTCCATCTTTAGAGGGAGTGCATGATGTATTCCACGTCTCATAGCTGAGGCGATACGTGACTGACCCAAGCCATATAGTTGATCATTCTGAGATTTCGGTGGGACCTAGCCTGAGATACGAGGAGCAGCCAGTGGGTATACTCGACACCAGTGAGAAGACACTGCGAGGGCAGACAATCAGACTGGTTCGGGTAGCTTGGAAATAACATTCTCCGGGCGAATCGACCTGGGAACGAGAGGATGTTATGCGCCAACGTTATCCACACTTATTTGCTGATGCAGGTAAAACCTAAGCATTCTTTAATTCTGAAAATTTGTGCCTTTGTAGTTTACCCTTCGATTGCGAGGACGCAATCCTCTTAAGGGGGGTAGATTGTAATCACCCTAAATTTTTCAGATTTTTAAAATTAATTTTGGGAATTTTTTGCAATTTTTTAGGAATTTACATAGGTCCTGTGGTAATTTTTATAATTTTTAATTGCTAATAACTAATATTAAAATATAATAAAAATATGATTTTATGGTGTAAAATAGAAAACCGGACTTAGGGTAATTTTTCTGGATTTTATTGGGCCTCAGACCTATTTTTAAATGCTTAAAAACTATTTAAAACTAATTATTATTATTATTATTATTATTATTATTATTATTATTATTATTTAACTTAAGCCCGGCCCAGCGGGCCGAAGCCTAACCCAGCCCGCAGTTGCCTAGCGGGTCGGGCGGGTCCGCCCAACCCGGAACCCTCCGCCCGACCCGACCCAGACCCCCATCCCCTCACCCCCACGACCGCCCCGAGTTTTCCGCCGCCCGTCGCGCGCCCCCATCGGCCACGACCCCCGCGCCGCGCCTGACCTGCCCACGTCGCCACCACCTCCGCTCTTCACGGCCTCGTCCCCGGCCAACCCCTCCCCGAGCCCCCTATAAATTTCTCCCCTTCCTCCCTCTTCCGCCTCCCCATCACCGCTGCCGGAAGCCTCCGACGACCCCGAGACGTCGCCACCCTCCTTCAGAAACCACCGCCTCCTGCGCCGACCTCCTCCCGTCGTGAGCCGCCCCGAGCCGACAACCAGCCCCTTTCTCCTCCCTCCTCCTCCATTTCCTCCGCCCGCCTCCGCCTCCGGTGACCTCTGCCGGCGCCGCCCGCGTCCCGAGCCCCCGGCGACGCCGTCCCCGGCTCCCTCCGCCGCCAACGCTGCCCAACCCGCCACCGGCCGGCCATAACTCCGGCAGACCCCAAACCCTAGCCCTAGCAGTGGACACGTGTCCAAGACACGAGTCGGACACGGCAAATCCCGTTTCGAGGAGCCTCGTTCAGGTACTCGTATCTCGCACCCTGTATCTCCGATTTCGATTCTGTAAATTACGTTGCGAAGCCTGCATGACCCTCTCGGTGCCCGGATAAACCGCTCAGGACATCGCGTCCTGTGGTGATCGCACACCGCGATCCAAAAACAGGAAAAACCAGACCCTGTTTCACCCCGGAACTGAGTACGCCCCGCCAAACGGGACGACTTGATCGCGTGCGGTCTTCACAGATACATGCGCATCGTCGATACGGACGTGTGAGATTTCACGGAAGCTGATTCGGGTGTGCGTGCACACCGAAATCAGTGCGTATCCGCGGACATCGCCCCGTATTCGACTTTTCTATAATTTACCCTAACTTCGTGCACCCATGTCGGATCGAGACGAAACTTGCGCCATCGGACTCGTAGCGATATGCTGGTCCTGTGGGTCAAGTTTGGTTCGATTCTGAGAACGTTGACGAAATCGCGTGTCGTGGGCCCCACAGGCCCCGCTCGACGGGCGATTTTGTGATCGGCTCATCGGAATTCAAATCTGAAAGTTCCGTTGGGTTCGTATCAGCGTTTCTGACCTATTGACACTAAGTTTGGTGAATTTAGAGACCGTTGACCCTGACATATTTTTCGGTGCAAAGCGCGCCTACCGGTGGACCCCGTTTTGGCCCGAAATTACCGTTTTTGCCCTTGTCTCCAAATTGGACCCAAGGACAGGCGTTCCTAGCTATTTGACACCTTCTGAGCGTGATGGTACTGTTTATTTCAGCTTTCGGAGACATCTCTGGAAATTTCCGAGAACAGGACCTAAGTGGAATTCAAACATCAGGCAAGTGCACCTTGTCAAACTTGCAGTCTTTATCTTTATATTTTATGTAATAATACTTTGCTGGATGTCTTGTGTAAATTTATATAAACTTGTTTAAACTGCTTAACCTAGGAAACGTATGACGTACCTAGTGTCCGATCATAGTCGGGTGCCAACATCGTACGCGGTGTTGGGTTCGTCATTTAGAGATGGATTTACGATACCCTTTACTCTTGTACTTGACCTATCAAGTACCCTACAACCCAGGACACTTGACACTATACATGGACAGAATCTTTCCGAGATATTCGTGGTGATTCTGTATAGGATGCAGGACTTGACAGAGATATTTATTTATAGACAGTATGACTTGTTGCATTAGTATTAATCCCGCTGACATGGACATGAGACGTTATGGTCATGGTTTACGTGATTACATTGGGTGGGGAGAGACACACAGGCTACAGGCTGTTATATATATATATATCTACTATTATTGTGAGGTTGTAGACTCTCCAGCAGAGCTAGACCCTTTACGTGTTATTACTGCTACCGGCTCCCCGACACAGAGCTTGTAGCGGTCTCAGTCTGAGTACTAGTGTTGCTCTCATTTGCATATCACGTAGATGGTTACATAGTTTACCCTGCTGTTTCATTTAATTTAATTGCACTGCATGTATTTGGCTTGTTTTATTTTGTGCCTTGCTATGTCCACTGAGGACCTGGAATGGATTATGTCCCCAGGTTTAGCCGAGGAGCAGTACCCCGAGATATACGGGACAGGAGCTGAGGCTATTGCTGGACTTGATACTGGAGCAGAACTGAACCCTGTAGACGAGGTGACTGCCGAAGACTTCTCCTGAGTACCTGATCCCGTACTCCATATTTACTTATGTTTATCTCTTTTGTTCCTGGCCTATTGAGCCAGTGTATTCAGACATAAGTCAGATTGTTTTCCCCGACTAACTTGTTGTTGCTACTTATTTCCATTTTATTATGCAGTTTAATTCTTTATCTTTATGGATGAGATTAGTGTGTTTTGTTGTAGTAGACCTTCGTTACAGCTTAAGTACGCCCTGATGGCTCCATTAAATTGGGTTATCCATCGGTGTGTACTGCTGGCCATTGCCACGTGTCCAGTCCCTCGATATTTTGGGACTGGGGCGTGACATTGATGTACGTCACAAATTAGCGACGTAAGTAGCGACTTTTATAGCGACGTCACTATGACCTGGCAATACTGCCATGTCAGCAATTTACGACGTATAGCGACGTTTTTAGCGACGTCATTAGCGACGTGAAGAACGTCACAAATTAGCGACGTATTTAGCGACCTGTACGAACGTCGCTAAACGTCGCTAAAATTTTTGCTAATGATACAGTAAAAAAATAAAAAAAATTGATACAGAATTATTTCCAAACTATTATTCCTGCAGTTTATTAATTCATAATTTGTACAAATAGACCCGGAGCAACCCTCCGTTAAATTTCTTGGGTTCGCCAACCCCCTTTGGTTGAACACTCAACACCGGTAAATTAACATATATTTAATATGAAAAATATAATAAAATTTGAAGAAAATAAAACATCCAGCAAATATCGTCGTAAAGAATACAACAAATATATCCATACAACTGAGTCTCATCCTAAATAATACAAAGAAGACAAATATCCAGCAAATATCCATACTACTACGGATTTGCAGGAGGATGACCACTGGCGCGCATGAAGGATAAGAACAGATCATACTGCTCTTGTAAAATCGACACCGATGTCGATGGAGAAGGCAGTGACGTCGGTGGAGTCTGTGTCGATGTAGGTATACCAGGAGGACGTATCCGCTCCAACTCTGCGAGTCGCTGGTTGTAAGAATCCATGGCAGATAACAGCCTCGTACTGCTATGAACCATTGAATCCTGCATCATCGTCAGCCTCTCGCCCATGGATAGTTGTGATGCTTGCAGCTCTGTCACGCTGCGCTCTATCGAGGCTCTAAGATCATTTGTCAAATCCCGGAGCTCCGTGATGCTGCGGTCGAGCATATCAAATCGTACGATTAACGTCGGATCGTCCGCCTGCGGTTGGGACCGGGGCTGCTTCTCCATCCTTTACAACAACTCATCACGGAGAGACGCAATCTGACGGTCAACGGCCTCCTGGACTCTGGCCGATGACTGCGAGGGCTGTAGGAAATGCGCACTTGTCGGGGAGGCCCTAGATGACTGCGTCACAACCAGGGAGCCATAGGATCCCGTACCGTAGTACGTACCCCTCTGGAGACCACCAGCGATGGTCACCCACAGTTCGTCCGCCGACGGAGCTGGAGCGGGCTGCGAGGAAGTACCAGCCTCTCCAGGTGTAGGTGCACTAGCAGTCGCCCGCTCACGCAGCCTAAGATACTCGTCCTAAAAAAATTTGGATACTCGATAATTGCCTAAGTTATAATAAAATTAACACAAAGTAAAGTAATACTTACATAGGTCTGTGAGACCCTCTCATCAATGAGATTTTTGTCCTTTCGATGGGTGGCCAAGAAGACGGTCACCATGTTTGTATCCTCACCCCTCTATACCTGTTAAAAATATATCATTTAGTACTAAAATTAAACATTTTGTCCTACTACCATACATTTTATCGTACTTATATTAAAATAATATATCTTAAATAAAAAATATACCAAACGACGAAAATATTCCCTCATCGGAATCGAGCCACCACACCACTTTGCAGTATTCCGCCTAGCCGCATTGGCCTTCTCAGACCTTTCCTTGTACCTCGGATCGTCGAATCTAGCTCTCATCGTAGTCCACTACTTAGGTGTGATCCAACCTTGGATCGGTTTTCCAGCACGATCACGAGCCTTTTGGTCATCCAGAGCATCGCGGATAAGCTTGGCGGCAACGGCAAAAAACATCCGCTCGATCAACTCGGCCCGGTGCGGAGGATAGAAATACGTTTGCTACAATAAATAATTTAGTAAGTGAGCATCACGGATAAGTTATATAATATACATAAATTAGAGGATTTATATAATATACTTTTACCTTGAAGTGTGCAAACCAGAACGCCTTCCTCTCATCCGGAGCTTCAGACTAGTTGATCCAAGGGCTACCATAGTTGTTCCTCAGAAATAGGCCCAGGTGTCTCTAAACCGACGATGGACGATATCTATACAGAGATAATTATTTTTATCGAAAAAGTCAATATATGATGAATAAAAAAATACACGATATATATGATACTAAACCATCTAATTGACTTACTTTGTACCGTCGGCCCAAATCTCTGTCCTCGTCTCCTCTAGAGGTGTGCATGGAGGATCTAGCTGATGTTGGGACAACATCGCCACGATCTCCTCCACACGCTCATCTGTCTGCATGGTTCCGTCAGTAGGAGGGATGCTGGACGAGGGAGTATCACGCCTGAAACTACTCATCCCAGGAGTGATGCCACGTAACGTCGTCGCAGTCGGAGATGTGACTGATCGATATACTGGAGTACTGGGCGACGACGATTCAGAACCAACAGTAGGCAGTACCGGAGGAGCACTCTGTCTACCTCGGGACCTGCCGAACCCTCCGCATCATCCTGTCATACCTGATAACAATATATGATGAATAAAGAAATACACAAATATATAGTACATTCTATAATCAAAATGTTATGCATATCTCACAGCATTCATAGAATTGTACAGTAAATAACTAGTGGTGTCACAAGTCTAAATGGATAGTACATTCTACAGTCAAAATATAATACATATATTCGTCAAAATAGTACATTCTACAGTCAAAATATAGTTACATTCTACAGGCAAAATATTTTTTTTCAATCATCTTCAGAAAATTTATCGTGTTCGCCTTCCTCGTCCTTCTCTTCCTCCTCCTCGTCTTTACTTTCATCTACTTCGTCTTCGTCTTCGTCTTTCTCTTCGGATAATTCTACATCTTTTACATTATTACTCGTGTAATGAGTAACTTTCGTTGAGTCTACATCTACAATATTTGTTACAAGAGGTAGCTCGTCCTCCTGATAAGCTATTTTGTCAATATCAAAGGTATTTCTAGCTTTAGTTGTCACGCCCCGATCTCCCGCAGGCTATTTCGGCCGTTCCCGCTAGGCGGGAATCACCCTCGCCAGCGCTCCCGCGGAACGATCGCTTGACCCATCCGGGCGTGATGCCACACGAGCGTGATCCACGCCCATGCAAGGCCATGGTTCATTGGCTGGTGGTAAGAATTCTAAGCCACAGAGTCGCACAGATTGTCCGAGTGCAGCGGAGTCATAAACGTATAGCGATTTGATAACAGGTTCACTGAGTCGACAATAGTAGCGGAAGCATTGAAACACAAGTTGAAGTAAAGCAAGCTCTTTTATTGATATGAACATGTGTTACAAGCGGCGTATAGCCGAGATTACAAGTCGCTCAAGCCTCTCTCTCTGAAACAGTAAAAGCGTGCCAAGTGGCTATAATTGTGGAATGATTGTACAGGCGATGGTCAGGCGACGCTCCAACATTATGTCTTGTATATGTGCTTCAGTCCCGGATGCACCGTTGCTTCGGAGTGATCTTCACGCCTAAGCACGCACGTTGGAGGCATCCGCACCGAACGAGGTTCTCCCGCACCCTGCATACAAACTGGTAGATTATCAGTACATTGAATGCACTTGTGGGGAAGCTACTCGCCCGCTCGACAAATCCAAATACGTAATACAGGTTCCGTGCACCAACTATTAAGTTGTCTTTCTAATTGCCTTAGGATCAGTTTCATGCAAATATTGAATAGCCTAACTCGTGTGGTGGTGCGCCGTGCAACATGAGAGAAAACACGACGAGACTTACCAACTTACCTTCTCCTTCCCTGTCCAAGACAAACATTGAGGCAAATATGTTAATTCACGCACGGGCAAGTATAACATTCAGGAGGCATAGCATATGCAAACACGAGGGTCATTTTAACATGATCATTCAGGTGTTCAGTTGTTCATTAATGCGATGCAGTGACTCGCACGCGGATAGCCGCTAAGCGAGGATGACTTATCTATATGAACATAATGTCGCTGGCATAGCCATAAAGGACAGTTTAGTCTCAGGGCGAAGTGACGTACAACGCGGGTGGCGAGCCCCGTCGCATAACACTTGTCGGGTAACATACGACTAACATATGTCCCGTCCGGATTGGATCGGTCCCAGTGCCCCGGTGACCGTCCGCGGAACTCAACATAACATACCTTTTGCACACAAGTTGTCCGCGATAATGCAGGTCAGGGTCTATCCATATTCCATAGCTTGACATGATAATCATGAAACTTAAACTTAATCTGAACGAGCATATTGCTCCACGAGCTGGGATTCCATCAGTACATAACACGATCCTCGTTCATATGCATACTTAGCATGATTATCATTCAAGTGTGATTCACGTTCAGTATTCATTCTTGCTTAATGCATTCCCCTGGTTCGGGGATATGCCTTGGTGACCTAACGGTCCCGGATACTTGCAGGTTCATTCAGGCACGGAACGACTACGTAGTAGTCTCCCGGGGTTTGGATGAAAACACGGTAACATTCAAGCAGACAAGCATGCGTTTTTAAGGAACATAAGCAGGCACGTTTGCTCGGACCCGAAGGTAAGCCGAGAGATAAAACCGTTAGGGACTTAGCATGCGGGGGTCTGAACATATATAAGCAGTATTTCATTTTCCATGTTCTAGCATAGCAATACAAATTGGGATTATTCCCTTAGCTAGGTGCGTTGGAGTTATTAGCATGCAGGGGGTGATTCACCTAGCGACTAGCATGAATATTCCAGATTTTATGTGTGCTGGCTAAGCAAAGACAAGTTCACCGTAGCCACCCACCTTAGCGATGATTCGCCTCGGTAGAGCGATACGCCTGAGCGAGCCTCTAAAAGCCTAAGCCAGATTCCTGTAGGGACAAGTCTATATATCCTTTGCATTCTCTTTGAGGCAAAGCGGGTCGGGACAGCTGCACTATTGCCGATTGAAACGACAGTCCGCTTGAGCGGAACGGGGTGTTATATTAGTCTTGCATACTGCCCACCAATCCGACCTTGCTGTCCCCCGTCTAGGATAAGTTGTGAAGTACATGAGCTGAGCCTGACTTGATAGGACAAATGGTTCATAGCCAATTAGCGACATTTAGCGACCTTAATTGAACTTATAGCGACTAATCTTTTAAAAACTTAATTACAGTCGCTAAATATCGCCAATTAGCGACGTCTAGCAATGTTTTTACCTGGAGTCGCTAATATATATTATATTAGTGGTATTTTCCATTGACGTCGCTAAAAACGTCGCTAATCTTGCTTATTCTGGTAGTGTCTAGTGACGTTACACGACTCCGCGTACGGCATCGACACCCGAATCTTATTCGGATGCTAAGCAACGTCATACGGTCATAGGTTGAACAGATACATCATATAAATAGATCAAGGGAATAATATAAAGCAAGTATAGCAAGGTATACTTGCTTGGGGTTTTGATTCCAACAGTTGCTCTAGTATCAACGGGATCTTTAGGTACTCCTCCGGATGCTGAAATAACCATTATCGCCATGCTCAGAAGATATAAAATAGCTAGAATTGCCTATCCATAAGTCCAATTTGGACACAGGGACAAACTTGACAGTTTCTGGTCAAAACGAAGTCCACATGTGGCCCACTTTGCACCAAAAAATGTGCCAGAGACAAAGTCCTCCAAATTTGTCAAACTTAGTGTCTACAAGTCCATAACGATGATACGAACCTAGCGGAATATCCAGAACTGGATTCCGATGAACCGATCACAAAATCGCCCGTCAAGTGGAGCTATGGGACCCACGATATGGAATTTTGTCAACATTCTTAGAATCGAACCAAACTTGGGTCACAGGACCTACGTATCACTATGAGTCCGAAGGCATAAGTTTCGTTTCGAAATGACGAGCACACACAAAGTTATAACGTGTTCCAGAACAGGGCCGATATAGGGCGATTTTGACGGATACGCGTTGATTCCGGTGTGCACGCACATCCAAATCAACTTTCGCGAAATTCCACACGTCCGTATTGACAGTGCGCACCTTTCGGTAAAATTTGTACACGACCAAGTCATCTCATTTAGCGGGACGCACCCAGTTCGATAAAATTTGGGGTTTTAAAGACCAAATTTTTGGTCGATTTCACCCGCGAATAAATTATAATCTATAACACATAAATTAAACTAAAATAGGGTTTTAAAACTTGGTTATATGGTCTAAATTACTATTCAAATGAAATTTAAATTTATTTAACACGTTGCACGCAAAATGGTCGTAAACTTGTGAGTTAGGGAGAATTTTCGAAATCCAAAATTGGGATATATTTTCCTGTTTTTGCGTCGCAGTTTGCGACCGACACAGGACGCGATACCCCCAGTCAAATGGCACGGGATTCGAGAGGGTTACACAGCGAACATGTCACAATAGACCGTTCGAAAAACAACGCGACGAGGAGAGAGAAATACTCACCGGAACGAGGAGTCAAAAACGACTATACGTCGTGTACGCGGGGTGGCTCGACGCGGCGACTGCGGGGCACGGCGATGCTGCTGCGGCTGCTGTGCTCACTGGTCGGCGGCGGGGTCGGCGGCACTGTGCTCGAGATCGCCGGAGGGGAGCTGCGGCGGTGTCACTACCACATTTTAGGAAAAAGGATATTTTAGTAATTTCCTATTTAAATAAATATTGTGCATGGTAAATAATTTTTGTTGTATTATTTAATTGTTGTTGGATGTTAATTAATTATTTTGGTCTTATTTTAGTGGACCCAACTAGTTTAGTTTGGACCCATGGACCAATATGAATTAAATAGTTAGATTTGGCCCATTTAGAAAGCCCATGGTTAAGGAGATAGATTAAATTAATTAAGTGATTAGACTAGAAGCTTCCTTCCTTAATTATTTCTTCATGAGAGGCCCCAAGGGGTACATTGGACATTTTACAATTGCTTGGGAGAGGGGCAAGGCCGGCCTATTAAAAGAGGGGAGGAAATTTCTCTCTCCTCTCATTCTCATTCCAAATCTAGATCTAGAATTTCCCACTCCCAAATTCCCTCCATTCCCATTCCAATTCCCTACCAAATTCATTCCAAATTCTTCCCAATTCACCATTAGAGAAGGAGGAAGCAAGGATCTAGAAGAAGGAAGCAAGGATCTACAAAGAGGAGCAAGGATCTACAATTTAGAAGCAAGTTCTTCTCAATTGGAGGTTTCATTGGGAATCCATCTCCCAATAGGTATAATTCAGATTTTTTCATTTAAATAGCTTCTAAATCTGAGATTTAATCATGTAAAATCAACCTATATGTATGTACTACCCATAGGACTTTATTTCGTGTTCATAGGAGACCCATGGAGAAAGTTATGGTGCTTTTTGTGTTAATTTTGTTGGAATTCCGAATTTATATTTTGTTGTGTGTATCAATTGATCCTATAGATCAATTGGACATGAGCTTATGTGTTTGGGGCTAGTGTCGTGTCCATAATTGGGTACATGTGGTTCGTATCCCAACTATTTGGTGATACGTGTCATTTTGGGGGTTTTTCCTCCGACACGGGGCTTTGAACATGTCGTATTTTGACACGGACACATAGATCTACTTTTGATACTTTGATTTATTCATAAATATTATTTGTGATTTGTTTGTATCCTTCGGGGTGCAATTGGTTGTGTGTTGGACTCGTGTCACATGCGTATCCTAGATCTAGTAGGATACGGTGTGATACTCTCCAATTGTGTGGATTTTTGAATAGATCTAATTATGTATGGTTTAAATTCTTCAATTATAATTAGTAAATATATATAGATATTATATATTTATTTTGTGTATTTATTATAGTAATTATTGTAGCATAGATCTATATATTTTTGTGTGTGCTAATATGATGTACAAATATAATATGTAGCTTTCTTGCATGTAATTATATATGTACTTATGTTAATAGTATAAATTATACATAAATATTTTATAAAATATATTTATGTGTTTAATTGTTTAATTATATTATTTATAATTATTATGTAATTATTTGTATATTAATGTATATATTTTAGGTGTGCTTCTAGCCATGTAAAATATGAACATTAATATGTGCATGTGTTATAACTAATGGTATTTAATTATAAGTTTATATGTGCACATATATATATATAAGTATATAATTATTTATTTATATATATATATTGTGATTATTATTGCATATATATATTTATATATATATATATTTCTGTGTTTTAGTGACAGTGGGTTTGTGACAGTGAAACTGTCGCTAAATAGGCGGGTCAGCAGCAGCCGATGTAGCCCACTGTGCATTAATGACAGTTCTGTCATTAATGCTGCAGGCGGGATCTTAGCAGCAGTGGCGACAGTTTTCGGTGATAGTTGATTAACTGTCACCAATGCAGCAGCAGTGGATTTTATTACACAGTGGCTTTTGCGATATTTTCTGTGACAGTTGAGACTGTCACTATAAGCTGTTTTAATTAAATTGTATTTTTAACTCCTGTTTTCAGTGACGCTTTGGCAGTTTTAAATTATATTTTATATATTATTATTGTATATATATATATGTGTATATATATGTGTTTTGTGAGGTATAATATTTGTAATAATATATTATTTTATTTGTATAAATATTGGTTATTTATATATTATATTAGAGTATGTATTATTTGTATTATTAGTATACTTGGTGTGAGTATCTATTGGGATCTAATTTTGATTCCTAAATTTTTGTATTTTATTTCTATATTATTTATATAGATTTCTTGTGAGGTTGACCATGGTTTGACTTTAGTTGACTTTAGAGTTGACCATAGTTGACTTTTGACTTAGAATTTATTTATTGACCTAGGAGTTGACTAGTTTGACTTGTTCTCTTTCCGGGACCTTGTTTTAATGTGGTATTCCATATCTAGGTCTTCGAGGCACCGAGTCAGACATCTGTGAGACTGTTATTTGGATTTCAGGCGAGTACATTCTCTGATAGTTTCTCATTTATGATATCCTCTATGTTCGTTGTATCTAGTGTAGATTTACATGTTTCTCTTGACACTATGGTTACACGGATTGGTATATCCGGATCTCGTCATGAGATGTTATTCCTTGGTATATGGTGTATATGGTGCAAGTATTATTTCATTGGTTATCTTGTACATGTACAGACACCGATTCTCGGGGAGACTAGCTATCTTCTTGGGGAATCTAGTGCCATAGCATACCGTGGTTGGATCTATTATACCAGTTGGGGGTGGGGAGTATTAGTATAGATATGTGATCAAATCCCTATTGATTAAAGTATTGGTAAGCGAATAGTGTTGATCATGCACCGCACGTATGATTAGCCAGGCCGCATTGTATCTTGCCCAAGCCGATCACATGTTAAGCTAGTACTCACACACTTAGTCATTAGTATTATTGTTTCATTGGCATATTGTTCATTATTGTATTTCTTTCCAGTATTTCCTTATTGTCTATATATCTCTTGTATCTATTTTGTGCATCTTGTTTATCCACAGCTATTTACTGTTATATAGTTTTTATCATGGATTAGAACTGCTGTTAGAGATGTACTCTGCTCCTTTCCTGACTGGATATATTTTTCCAGATGACACTGAGGAGTACCCTACCTATTATGGACCCCAGGATATTGTGGGTTTAGATTCGGAGACCCTGGCTCAAGAGGGACTTATTCCAACTGAGACAGTTGACCCTGGAGTGTAGCTTGTAGTATGATAGTATTCTTTTGTACTGGATTTGTCTCCAGCTTATTTTTGTTACTCTTCAGACTCATTGATGTATTATTTTAAACTCATGAGTTGATGACTATTCTATTCTTATCTGATCCGTATTCATTCTATCTTAGTTCTGTGATTGAGTACACTATCTTTTGGTGGTTCATTATATTAGATAGACTTTCTAGACAGCGTTCTACCGCCGATTCTGCGGCGTAGGCTGGGCGTTGTTTTCGACTAGTACCCTTACCCCGGGTGCGGGTCGTGACACGTTTTTGGTGGTGGCCCATGCAGGTCTAGCTTCACAAGTATGTGATATCATGGTAGTGCAAAAACTTAGTTGTACTACTGCGAGCCTGCGATAGGATATAGGATATAGGCTGAGATACTCAATCACATCTAGGAAATTTTTTTTTGATTCAACTATTCTCCTTTGACATTGATACTTGATCCCTTAAACTGTCCTTTCCTTGATGTCTTACATCATGTGCCATATTGATCCTTATTCCGTCTTTTTATGAGACATACTCGGAGATACTTGCGGAGGCACGCAAGGTTGAGCGGGATCTGGGTTTGAAGACCAAGAGAGACCGTGATTCTTTTCTGGGGGCCAACAGCAGTGCAGTATCTGCCAAACGTCCTCATTTCCAGTCCAGACCTTTCCAGCAGCCACAGCAGAACCAGACTCTAGCTAGAGCACCTTTTCACCAGGCACCTCAGCAGCAGAGGCAGTTACAGCAGGCCCCATGCAACTTCTGCAAGAAGCCCGGCCACATCTGGGAAGTTTGTAGGAGGAGGCTAGGAGTTTGTTTGTATTGTGGTACTGAAGGGCATCAATCGAGGGAGTGTCCTCGTCGTGGCTCCGAGGACACAGACGAGACCACCTGCAGCACAGCCGAGGGGACCACTTCCGACACAGCATCAGCGTTTTGTCCAGCATCAACAGCAGGGAGGTGCTCGGCAGGGACGAGCGTTTGCTATGACCGTCGAAGAGGAGGAGCCCACAGGAGATGTTATCGCAGGTTCTATTCTTCTTGATTCTATTCCAGCTTTAGCTTTGTTTGATAGTGGTGCTTCCCATAGTTTTGTATCTGTTTCTTTTGCTCTGAAGTATGGTTTGGTAGCTGAGTCTTTGCTTAGGACTTGCAAGATCATGACCGGGGGAGGTATTATCCTGGTTAATGATATTTGCAAAGATCGGAGAGTTACTCTGGGAGGCCGGGAGTTGAGTGCGTGTCTACTTGTAATGCCACTTTCGAGCTACGATATTGTACTTTGGATGGATTGGTTGAGTAGGCACCGTGCTAGCATAGACTGTAGAGGAGGTAGAGTTTTGTTTGGTTCGCCAGGAGAGCCAGAGTTTGAGTTTGCTAGAGGAGCTGCGGAGCTGGGAGAAGGCATTATTTGTTGAGCTATGGTGGAAGACAAGGAGTTGTCACATCCGTTGATAGCAGAATTCTTGGATGTGTTTCCTGAGGAATTACCAGGATTACCACCAGATCGAGATGTTGAATTTTCTATAGACTTGGTGCCAGGTGCAGAACCAATTTCGCAACATGTCTATAGAGTAAACATCAGCGAGCTGGTCGAGTTGAAGAAGCAGGTGGACGAATTGCAGGATAAGGGGTTTATCAGATCGAGTTCTTCACCATGGGGAGCCTCGGTATTGTTTGTACCGAAGAAGGATGGATCGGTGCGTATGTGCATTGATTACAAAGCTTTGAATAATCTCACTATCAAGAATAAGTATCCTTTGCCACGGATTGATGATCTGTTTGATCAGTTGAGTGGTGCGAAGGTATTTTCTAAGATAGATTTGAGATCAGGCTACCATCAGGTGAAGGTAAAGCCGGAGGACATACCGAAGACTGCTTTTAGAACTCGGTATGGTCAGTTCGAGTTTATGGTGATGCCGTTTGGTTTGACTAATGCACCGGCGGTATTTTTGAACTTGATGAACAAGGTGTTCCACCAGTACCTTGACAAGTTCGTGGTGGTGTTCATCGACGACATACTCATATAATCGAGGACACCGGAGGAGCATGAGGAGCATTTGAGGATTATGTTGGATGTGCTGAGGAAGGAGAAGTTGTATGGAAAGTTGTCCAAATGTGAGTTTTTCTTGGACAAAGTAGAATTCTTGGGGCATGTTGTGACTGGTGATGGTATTTCAGTGGATCCGAAGAAGATTTCAGCAGTGGAATCTTGGAAGACTCCGAGTTCAGTAGCAGAGATCAGGAGTTTCTTGGGATTGGCAGGCTATTACAGGAAGTTTGTGCAAGATTTTTCGAGGATTGCCGAGCCGATGACCAGACTCACAAGGAAGGATGTGGAGTTTGTTTGGACGGAGGATTGTCAGGTTGCTTTTGAGGAGTTGAAGAAGAGGTTGACGTCTGCTCCTATTTTGACGTTGCCATCAGGGTCCAGAGGTTTTACTATTTATAGTGATGCATCGGGGAAGGATTTAGGTTGTGTTCTTCAGCAGCATGGGAAAGTGATTGCCTATGCATCCAGGCAATTGCGTCCTCATGAAAAGAACTATCCTACCCATGATTTGGAGTTGGCAGCTGTCATATTCGCCCTGAAGTTGTGGAAACATTATTTGTACGGAGAGCGTGTAGAGATCTTCACAGACCACAAAAGCTTGAAGTACGTTTTCACGCAGAAGGAGTTGAACATGAGGCAGCGTCGGTGGTTGGAACTGATGAAGGATTTTGATATCTCTTTGCAATATCATCCTTGGAAAGCCAATGTAGTTGCCGATGCTTTGAGCAGGTATCCGGTAGCTATGTTCTTAACGCAGGATCGATATTTGTTGGAGGACTTGGAGAGCTTGGGCATTGAGGTGATTGTTCCTGGGTGTGCTATGCAGATATGGGAATTGCAGATACACTCAGATTTGATGGACAAGATTAAGGCAACACAGTATGATGATGTATCTTTGAGGAGTATCAGAGCTCAGGTGAGAGCAGGATTTGAGGATGATTTCACTATTGCAGAGGATGGATCTTTGAGGCATGGAGTTAGATTGTGTGTGCCTAGTGGGGAGTTACGAGAGGAGGTGTTGCAGGAAGCGCATCGCTCTCAGTATTCCATACATCCAGATGCTAACAAGATGTATCGGGATATGCGAGAGAGTGTGTGGTGGTATGGCATGAAGAGGGAAGTGGCACAGTTTGTATCCAGATGCTTAGTGTGCCAGCAGGTGAAAGTCGAGAGGCAGAGGCCAGGAGGGTTACTTCAGCCATTACCCATTCCAGAGTGGAAGTGGAAACACATTACTATGGATTTTGTGTCCGGACTTCCACGATCTCCAGGAGGGAAAGACGCGATTTGGGTCATTGTTGATAGATTGACCAAGTCGGCCCACTTTTTGCCTTTCAAAGTGGGTTTGTCTACGGAGAAGCTGGCAGAGATGTATGTGAGGCGGATCGTTAAGATACATGGAGTTCCCATTAGCATAGTCTCAGATCGAGATAGTCGTTTCACTTCTCAATTCTGGAGGAGTTTGCAGGAGAGTTTGGGCACTCAGCTCAGGTTCAGTACTGCATATCATCCCCAGACAGATGGGCAGTCAGAGAGGACTATTCAGACTCTCGAGGATATGTTGCACACTTGTGTACTAGATTTCGGGGGTTCTTGGGAGGACCATCTCCATTTGGTAGAGTTTGCTTACAACAACAGTTACCTTTAGAGTTCGAGGTATAGTTTAGATTTTGTTTGTGCTTGTTCTTGTTTGTTATAGATTAAGTTCTTAAGATGGTATTTTGTTCTAGGTGGGTGGTTTGGTGTTTCTGAGGATTTCTCCGACACGAGGCACGATTCGCTTCGGTGGAGGCGGAAAGCTTAGTCCGCGATTTATCGGACCTTTCACTATTCTAGAGAGGGTCGGTGCAGTTGCTTATAGACTAGACTTGCCACCTGCATTGGAGGGAGTGCACAACGTATTTCATGTGTCGCAGTTGAGACGATACATGGCAGATCCTAGTCATGTATTGGATCACTCGGAGATAGAGGTGGGCCCTACTCTTAGCTATCCAGAGCAGCCAGTTGAGATTCTGGATCGGAGAGAGAAGGTGCTGAGGAACCAGACTATTCCTTTGGTGTGCGTCGCATGGAGGCATCACTCTCCGGGGGAGTCTACCTGGGAGAGAGAGGATGACATGTGAGAGCGTTATCCATATTTGTTTGTACCTTGAGGTATGTTAATTCTCTAGTTATGTTCTGTTCATTGTTATGTTTTGTTCATTAGTTCGTTGTGATTCTTTAGTTCTGTTTTGTGATTTTCTGGGGGTAGTTTTCTTCTTTGAATTTTGAGGACGAAATTATTTTAAGGAGGGTAGACTTGTCACTACCACATTTTAGGAAAAAGGGTATTTTAGTAATTTCCTATTTAAATAAACATTGTGCATGGTAAATAATTTTTGTTGTATTATTTAATTATTGTTGGATATTAATTTATTATTTTGGACTTATTTTAGTGGACCCAACTAGTTTAGTTTGGACCCATGGACCAACATGAATTAAATAGTTAGATTTGGCCCATTTAGAAAATCTATGGTTAAGGAGATGGATTAAATTAATTAAGTGATTAGACTAGAAGCTTTCTTCCTTAATTATTTCTTCATGAGAGGCCCCAAGGGATACATTGGACATTTTACAATTGCTTGGGAGAGGGGTAAGGCCGGCCTATTAAAAGAGGGGAAGAAATTTCTCTCTCCTCTCATTCTCATTCTAAATCTAGATCTAGAATTTCCCACTCCCAAATTTCCTCCATTCCCATTCCAATTCCCTACCAAATTTATTCCAAATTCTTCTCAATTCACCATTAGAGAAGGAGGAAGCAAGGATCTAGAAGAAGAAAGCAAGGATCTACAAAGAGGAGCAAGGATCTACAATTTGGAAGCAAGTTCTTCTCAATTGGAGGTTTCATTGGGAATCCATCTCCCAATAGGTATAATTCAGATTTTTCCATTTAAATAGCTTCTAAATCTGAGATTTAATCATGTAAAATCAACCTATATGTATGTACTACCCATAGGACTTTATTTTGTGTTCATAAGAGACCCATGGAGAAAGTTATGGTACTTTTTGTGTTAATTTTGTTGGAATTCCGAATTTATATTTTGTTGTGTGTATCAATTGATCCTATAGATCAATTGGACATGAGCTTATGTGTTTGTGGCTAGTGTCGTGTCCATAATTTGGTACATGTGGTTCGTATCCCAACTATTTGGTGATACGTGTCATTTTGGGGGTTTTCCCTCCGACACGGGGCTTTGAACATGTCGTATTTTGACACGGACACATAGATCTACTTTTGACACTTTGATTTATTCATAAATATTATTTGTGATTTGTTTGTATCCTTCGGGGTACAATTGGTTGTGTGTTGGACTCGTGTCACATGCGTATCCTAGATCTAGTGGGATACGGTGTGATACTCTCCAATTGTGTGGATTTTTGAATAGATCTAATTATGTATGGTTTAAATTCTTCAATTATAATTAGTAAATATATATAGATATTATATATTTATTTTGTGTATTTATTATAGTAATTATTGTAGCATAGATCTATATATTTTTGTGTGTGCTAATATGATGTACAAATATAATATGTAGCTTTCTTGCATGTAATTATATATGTACTTATGTTAATAGTATAAATTATACATAAATGTTTTATAAAATATATTTATGTGTTTAATTGTGTAATTATATTATTTATAATTATTATGTAATTATTTGTATATTAATGTATATATTTTAGGTGTGCTTCTAGCCATGTAAAATATGAACATTAATATGTGCATGTGTTGTAACTATTGGTATTTAATTATAAGTTTATATGTGCATATATATATAAGTATATAATTATTTATTTATATATATGTATTGTGATTATTATTGTATATATATATTTATATATATATATATATATATATATATATATATATTTCTGTGTTTTAGTGACAGTGGGTTTGTGACAGTGAAACTGTCGCTAAATAGGCGGGTCAGCAGCAGCCGCTGTAGCCCACTGTGCATTAATGACAGTTCTGTTATTAATGCTGCAGGCGGGATCTTAGCAGCAGTGGCGACAGTTTTCGGTGACAGTTGATTAACTGTCACCAATGCAGCAGCAGTGGATTTTATTACACAGTGGCTTTTGCGATGTTTTCTGTGACAGTTGAGACTGTCACTATAAGCTGTTTTAATTAAATTATATTTTTAACTCCCTATTTTCAGTGACGCTTTGGCAGTTTTAAATTATATTTTATATATTATTATTGTATATATATATATGTGTGTATATATATGTGTTTTATGAGGTATAATATTTGTAATAATATATTATTTTATTTGTATAAATATTGGTTGTTTATATATTATATTAGAGTATGTATTATTTGTATTATTAGTATACTTGGTGTGAGTATCTATTGGGATCTAATTTTGATTCCTAAATTGTTGTATTTTATTTCTATATTATTTATATAGATTTCTTGTGAGGTTGACCTTGGTTTGACTTTAGTTGACTTTAGAGTTGACCATAGTTGACTTTTGACTTAGAATTTATTTATTGACCTAGGAGTTGACTAGTTTGACTTGTTCTCTTTCCGGGACCTTGTTTTAATATGGTATTCCATATCTAGGTCTTCGAGGCACCGAGTCAGACATCTGTGAGACTGTTCTTTGGATTTCAGGTGAGTACATTCTCTGATAGTTTCTTATTTATGATATCCTCTATGTTCGTTGTATCAAGTGTAGATTTACATGTTTCTCTCGACACTATGGTTACACGGATTGATATATCCGGATCTCGTCATGAGATGTTATTTCTTGGTATATGGTGTATATGGTGCAAGTATTGTTTCATTGGTTATCTTGTACATGTACAGACACCGATTCTCGGGGAGACTAGCTATCTTCTTGGGGAATCTAGTGCCATAGCATATCGTGGTTGGATCTATTATACCAGTTGGGGTTGGAGAGTATTAGTATAGATATGTGATCAAATCCCTATTGAATAAAGTATTGGTAAGCGAATAGTGTTGATCATGCACCGCACGTATGATTAGCCAGGCCGCATTGTATCTTGCCCAAGCCGATCACATGTTAAGCTAGTACTCACACACTTAGTCATTAGTATTATTGTTTTATTGGCATATTATTCATTATTGTATTTCTTTCCAGTATTTCCTTATTGTCTATATATCTCTTGTATCTATTTTGTGCATCTTGTTTATCCACAGCTATTTACTGTTACATAGTTTTTATCATGGATTAGAACTGCTGTTAGAGATGTACTCTGCTCCTTTCCTGATTGGATATATTTTTTCAGATGACACTGAGGAGTACCCTACCTATTATGGACTCCAGGATGTTTTGGGTTTAGATTCGGAGACCCTGGCTCAAGAGGGACTTATCCCAACTGAGACAGTTGACCCTGGAGTGTAGCTTGTAGTATGATAGTATTCTTTTGTACTGAATTTGTCTCCAGCTTATTTTTGTTACTCTTCGGACTCATTGATGTATTATTTTAAACTCATGAGTTGATGACTATTCTATTCTTATCTGATCCGTGTTCATTCTATCTTAGTTCTGTGATTGAGTACACTATCTTTTGGTGCACTATCTTTTGGTGATTCATTATATTAGATAAACTTTCTAGACAGCGTTCTACCGCCGATTCTGCGGCGTAGGCTGGGCGTTGTTTCCGACTAGTACCCTTACCCCGGGTGCGGGTCGTGACAGGCGGTGTTGGAGGAGCTCGGGTGATAGCGGGGGCGGATGGCGGTGGTGATTGTGAAGGGGGTCTGTGGTTGATGGTGGAGGCAGGGGGGTGGTTGTCGGGGTTGCCGGAGGAGATGCTCGTCAGCGCTGGGGGAGCTCGGGAGAGGGTCGAGGTCGGCCGGGGAACGGCGGAGAGGAGCTCGCGGTGGGGGATCGGTGGCCATGGCAACGGTGGGTCGAGGGTTTATATAAGAGGGCCACGACGACCGTTTGGCGGGAAGGAGAACCGACGGGACGGCGGTTGGAGGCGGCGGGGAGAGGAGGCGATGGGTCTCGGCCGTTTGGGAGGCGAGCAGCCGACGACGGCGGTTACGGCCGGCGGGGAATCGTACGGGCGGAAAACAGAGGGCCGGGGCGATTAATGGCTACTGTAGCAATAGCGGGTAGGCGGGTTCGGGTCTGGTCCGAATCCGACCCGATCCAATAGGGTTTGGATCGGTTCAATTGGTTTAAACCGGTTCGGTTCGGTTCATGTTGGTTTATTTAAAATAATATTTTTAGTTGTTTAAAAATAGTTTTTGGGTCAAATAAATTTTAGAAAATTATACTATGACTAATTCTTTATTTTACACTCAAAATTATTATTTTCATAATATTTTAATATTTAATAAAATCAAAAAATTATTTAATTCTAGGAAAACATTTATTTTAATTATATAAAAATTACCGAAAAATTTCGAAAATTCATATTTTTAAATTCTGAAAAATTCGAGTATTTACATAATGAGATCTCGACTTGTAATATGGGTTATTTTCACACGTTGTGTGCGTGACTGGGTCAACTTGACCCATGGCCAGCGCTGATCGTCGAAGATCTCTTGCCAGTTGTAACAGAAAGATTTGGTCACATGGAGTCACATGATGACCCGGTCGCATGTACCCTCAGCTGCATAAGGACTGTGTTGCACGGAGATGCATAGAGATTGGGACGCATGGAGATGTTGTCACATGGAGGCTTGTCGTGTATGCACATGGCACTGTCCGCCTAATATTTGACATGAGTCATTATTATGTTGACGTGACTTTTTGTCATTTAGTGTGTTATCGCTTCCCACAGATTTTGAAGCATTTTAGGGCAATTAATGCCATATCAGATCGTTATGCATGGCAATTAATGTCCTATCAGAGTTTTATGCGGCTGATGCTTCTAGGATTTACTGCCTTGGCCACCTAGATGCATCCTTGGCCGCATATGTCACGCCCCAGTCCCAAAATACGTAGGACTAGGAACACGTAAGCATGCCAGCCGCATGGATATGGCAACTCCAATATATGGAAAGCAAACTCATACGTACGCTGTAATATGAACATCAAATCCACAGTGGTATAACATATGTCACAAGTCACAGGGTATAATCTAACTCTCATCCACAGAAAATCAATATAAATGAATAACCAGCATCTATATAACTAGATCTCAACATAAGTATCTAAGGATGATAGTTGGATGGAAACAAATCCACTACCAACTCGAATATAAGAGCAAATATAATATAAGTACAACAAAACAACACCATATAAGAATACTAGCTAACAATCACAGGCTTGAAGAGAGGACATCCACGAAACATATATAACCATCCAAATCTGCGCTCCTGCAAATACTCAAGAACAGATACACCTGGCAGAGGACCAGGTCCTCAGAGGGACGTAACAAGATACAGAAAAGCGAGCCAACTTGAATACAGTAAACATGCATATAATTTGAAAATAAATAAGTACGCTGTACAAGAAAATCTATATAAATGCAAATGAGGACAACTTTTCGACGTATGGGCAAGGGTAGGCTACTCGATCTAATCCTCATAACTCATACGTTCGTCAGTGGACATCATCAGCCGACATACCTCTGGGGTAGCGACCCTCGGACTCCATCAATCGACATACCTCTGGGGTAGCGACCATCGGACACGACCACTATAGTGCGTGCTAGTTACTATGGTTTACCAGAGCGGTTAAAAGCCCATACGCCTAATGATTGTCCTCGATGATACTAAGTGTCATGTGTGTGTCAACATATCTAATACATAGTAATGACTGAA
This sequence comes from Iris macrosiphon, assembly GCA_036927795.1. Lineage (NCBI taxonomy): Eukaryota > Viridiplantae > Streptophyta > Magnoliopsida > Asparagales > Iridaceae > Iris > Iris macrosiphon. The sequence continues at coordinate 633,037 of JAYESA010000066.1, read as the reverse complement.
AGAAAACTACACATGCAAGAAATATACAGAAATGCAATAAATATACAGAAATATACTAAGCATGCAAAATACTGTAAGCAATTTGGCAAGGTATCTTGCCTGGTCTGAAAATGATAAAGTCTCAACTCAAGGCGTCGTCCGATCTACCCGTCACATAAATTAAACAAGTTAGGTTACAAAGGTGGGTAAATAGGTTCCTCCATTTAATCTATTTTAATTCTGAATAAAATAACCTAAAATAGTATTTTAATCTTATTATAATCTGATTTTATTGTTAAGCTCTAATTTTGGTCCAAAGAAAGTCAACTTTAAGGATTTTGGATCCGTGACACGCAAATCGATGCAATCCGTTGACCAAAAAGTCAACCGACTCAAATCCTGGATTTGTTTGTGGATTCCTATATATTTTAATGCTACATGAACACCGGAATCGACATTTTCATAAAATCACAAGTCGGTAAAGATTTATGGCCACAAGGACGCACAGATGAAAGTTTTCGGTGGTTTCCTACTTACGTCTACGTTGCACGAATTTTACAGTAGAATAAACTTATATTTTAAATTCTGGAAAAATACTTTTCTGAAAGTTCATCATGTCAGCTTTCCGAAACATCAAACGGTTCATAATTCTGAGTTCGGGATCTCCCGAAATCTTGAAAATACCAAAATGCGTCTGATTTTGGACAACTGACACTTTTAGAATTTTCTGAAAAATAGGTTCATAAATTATTAAAATAAATTATATAATCAGAAAACTAACCTTGATATAGTTCTAACAAAAAAAACTGGAGCACATTTGGAGTCCAGAGCTAGAAGATATTGTCTTTTTAATTCGTCATAACTAGTAGAAAATGAGACTGAATTTATGACGAATTTTGACTATTTTTGGACGAAAAAGAGAGGAATTTTGGGGAAGAAAAATATGAAGGATGACGTATTTATAATGGTGGACACTACTTAATTAAATACGACTAGGATTGGTTAATTTGGATAGGATTATGATGAATTTAAATAAGAATATGATATGCATGAAGTTGCTTTCCTAGTAGGTTCAGGATTTGAATTAATTTAAAATAGAGTTTAAATTTATCTCAATAATTTATAATCTTAAATATAATTAAAGATAATAAAAATAATATATAAAATTTTATTAATATCTATTAACACTAAATTAACATCTATCTAATATTAAGACTATATATATCCAAATAAATCCTAAATAATTTAAAAAATCTAAATAAATTTCTTAAAATTCTAAATAAATTACAGAAAAATATAATTAAATATTTTAAACTAAAATAAATATTTGGTAGGAACAACATGCAAGTATGGTCGTATAGTAAATCATAAAAGTCCTAAAAATTTATGTTTCCTAAGTTTTAATTCCCAAAAATTCTAGAAAAATTTCCAAAAATCTAAAATAACCTAAAATAATTCTAAATAAATATTTATATAAGTAAATATATCAAAAAATTTATTTTCTAATTAACTAAGAGAATACTCTAAAGAAATTCAATATTTAAAATAATCTATAATAAATATAATAATATAAAATACACACAAAATACCTATTTTGGGTGAGGGGGGTTTACAGCATAGCTGCTTTTGAGTCTCTGCGGCCTAACTTCGCTGAGTCAGATTTTGAGCGCATAACTTCTGGCCGAATAGCCTTGAATTTTTTATGCTTATACAAGACCCTTCAAAGTTTTTAAACTTTGACAAGTTTTGGAATACTTTGAACAAGAAACATGGAAAGAAAGTTCTTCAGCCGCATGGATCACTTGTCGCATAAGCTTGATGTCTCATAGACAAGTCTGCCATGTAACTACCACTTTCTACCATAGGGATATTTTAGTAATTTTTTATATTGTTAAAATTTTTATATTAGTGATTACCTAGAATTATATTAGTGTTAGTTAGTGACTAGCCAATTATAATTTACAATTATTAGTTAGTGCTAATTATTGTTAGTCATAATTTTAGTAATTAAAATTAATTAAATTTAGTTGTCATGAAGGGAATATTCTTCTTAATTGTAAAGATTTCTTTCTTTAGTTAATTAGATTCTATTTATGACAAATGGAGAGGGACAACCTTGATATTTTGGCATGACCAAACCTTACTATAAGAGATCAGTTCAATAGGCTCATCCATTTATTTTATTTCACTCATTAGCCCCATTTTTTTGAAAGCTTCTTCTACCCCAAGCAAACCCAATTTTCTACCATTTTCATTCAATCCACTTCCAATTCCACTCATTCTCACCATCATGAAGGCTTAGAGCATTGGAGAGCACAAGGAGATCCATAGGAGAGGAGCTTGCTAGGAGATCGTGTCTGACTCATCCCTTTCGTGTCCAAATTCGAAATTCTCTAAAGAGGCTACCAAAATACTAGGTAATTCTCTCAATTTTATCAAATTCATAGTTAGGAACACCCCTTGGTCATGTAGGAACCTTCCCATGGTTAGATTTAACTTTCTAATGGTAGATCTAGGCTCTATGAGCCCTCAATTTGGTATATCTAAGTTGGTGTCATAATTTTGGGGCTCAATTTGGAGAAAACCCTAATTGTGTCCATTGAGTGTGTGTATTATGTCCTAATGAAAATTATTGATATTTATTTGATGGTGTAAAGGTGTTCTTGTATCCAAAATTGGACACATAGAGTATGTATCATGATACGCCATGATACGTATAGGTAGAATTGGTAAATTGGATGTATACATGTGTTCTTTTGTCCAAAATAATCCAAATTCGTCATAGTATTCAGCCTTATTTTTAGCAGTCATAACAACTTAGAAATGCCATAACTCCTAACTCATGACTCCAATTAATCTCCATTTTTCTAAAAGAACCGTATCAAAGTTAGCTTTCCAAATATATAAATAATATGCCAAATTCGTTATGAAACTTTCTGTAAAACTGTTTGAGTGTTAGGTGTCCGAAAGACGAACGTGTTTCGATATTTTCATAATTTTGGGAGCTTCCGGACACGAAAATATGATTCGTTTGAAGTTTTGGAAAGCTAATACGAAGGGCTACGACATACTTTAACTCTAGAATTTATTGAATAGGTCTAATATGTGCAGTATTTATTATAAGTAGAGAACTAACTATACGACATAGGCATTTTATGTATCCTATGAGCCTAAGTAGTATGGATATCAAGTGAGTGTAAGTATTATTGGTTGCCAAGCATATATATATATATATATATATATATATATATATAAGTGTTAGGTAATAGGTGTTAGTTAGTGTGCGTGTTAGTGTTGATACAAGTGGTTATCAAGTCAGCCAAGTATATGTAAGTTATGTGTCAATGTATTAGAGTTTGGGACAAGGTACTAGTGTGATACTTGGGTACCATGAGGATATTGGTATCATGACATCTAAGTATCATGAGTGAGGGTAAGTAAGTATTGGGGCTTGAGTAAGGTATCCTATTTGGTATCAAGTATTAGTATTAGAGTTAGTTGGGTAAGTATCTAGGAGGATAAGGTATTGGTCAAAATACTAAGATATTGGGTATTAGAATTAGATAATGGGTAATATTAAGATATCAAGTGTCAAGAGTAGTGTGAGTATCTTGGATGTAAGGTAAGTGTAGATTATGGTCATAGGTTAGTATCTTGGGGGTTGTTATCATATGATACCTAATGTGGTACCATGGTACCATGTACAAACAAGTGGAATATATGTGGGGTAAATTAGAGTGTGGTATCCTATGATGTATCAAGGTATTTAGAATACCAAGACACAAAAATATTAGAACTAGTATGAGGTAATACTAGGATACTAAGGTAAGGTTATGATATTAGGTATTGGATTAAGATATCATGGTACATGTAGTGTCTAGCTTGGGTAATGGCTTAGGTACCAAGGTGTGAGTTAAGGTATTGGATATTGGTCAAGGTAATGATATTAGCTAAGGTATTAGTCTAAAAACTAGGATACAAGAAAATATATTAAGGTATTGATTAAGGTAATGAGGTAATACTAAGGTATTTGCTTGGTATTAAGTGTTAGACTAAGTTATTATATATATTAGTATATATATATAGTATATATGATATTATTATATCATAGCTAACTAGTATGACTTTAAAACTATGTTTAGCCAAGGTAATGACCCTAAAACTAAGGTATTGACTAATAGTTAAGGTATTTGAGATACGGGCTAAGGTATTAGGTAAATGTGTGATACAGGTCAAGATACCATGATACGGGGTAAGGTAAATAGCTATAGGCCAAGGTATTATTAGAAATTATAGGAAGAAGTATATATTAGGATAATATATGCTAGTAAATTATTAGTATAGCCTAGAAACCTAGTATTGGCCTAATATTAACTAGTATTGACTAGTTTGACCTAGTTAGCACCTAAAAACTAAATAGTGACTTGCTAAGAACTAGTATAACTTTATAAACCTTGTAAATATGTAAAATTAACCTGGAAACTAGAAAATGATCTAGTTTGACTGTGTTGACCTAGTTTGACTATTGTGACATAGTTTTGACCTAGAAACCTAGTTTTGCATTAATTAAATTTATTGTTGACTTCAAAATACTATTTGACCTTGATACATCATATATAGGTCACTTGGACTCCAGTTCAGACACTATTTGATATTTATTGCTTCGAACCTCAAGCGAGTACATTCTCTGATAGTTTTCATTTATGATATCTTCTATGTTTCTTGTATTTAGTTTAGATATCCTTGTCTTCTTGACACATGGTTACACGGATTGGTATTTTTATGATCCCGTGATGAGATATTATTTCTGGTAGTTCCTGGTGTATCATATACATGCCCTGTTGCTCTTATACTTGTATGGACACTGATTCCTGGGGAGACTAATTACCTTCTCAGAGAATCTCGTGTCGTAACGTGCCATGGTTGGATCTACTATATCAGTCGAGGGTTGGGGAGTGTTAGTTAGATATGTGATCATACCCACCATATATGAGTATTCTTGTATAAGTACCATGTTAGTGTTAATCATACACTTCACGTATGATTAGCCAGGCCATAATTCCTGTACAAGTTCCCAAGCCGATCACATATCGAAGCTAGTACTTACTCACTTAATTAGATGTATTTTCTAACTCATATATATGATGCTCATCTCTCTTATATTATTTACAGAATTTTCATATTTCGTATATTTCCAGCCCATGCTCATTTATCTTGTATTTTCTCTCTATTTACTATTACATAGTCTTTATCATTTATTTGGAACTGTTGTTAGAGGTGTGATTCGCTCCAATCATGATTGGATAATATTTTTTAGTGATTGTTGTGCTCTATATTCTTGGATTTCAGAGTGGTGCTATAGACATGACTGCTTTTACACTGTGGACCTTGAGGTGACAATTGTAGAGATCTAGGCTAGTGCTTTTTATTTCATATTATGACCAGTTTATTTCTTTTAGAATGTTATTTGGTTTATGTTTCTTATTTATTCTGTCTTTAGATTATCGTGATTGAGTATATGATAGAACTAGTTGTATTAGTAAGATTGATAGCGAGATATTAATGACCTAGACAGCGTTTTATCGTCGATGCTGCAGCATAGGCTGGACGTACCTACTTACTCTTGCCCGATCATATGGGTGCAGTGTCACGCCCCGATCTCCCGTAGGCTAATCAGCCGTCCCCGCTAGGGGAGAATCACCGCGCCAGCGCTCCTACGGAACGATCGCTTGACCCATCCGGGCGTGATGCCGCACGAGCGTGAGCCTTGTCCGTGCAAGGCCGTGGTTCATTGGCTGGCGGTAAGAGGTCTAAGTCACAGGATCACACAGATTGTCCGAGTGTAGTGGAATTATAAACGCATAGGCAATTGGTAATAAGTTCACTGAGTCGACAATAGCGAAAGCATTGGATAACACAAGTAGAAGTAAATCAAACTTATTATTGATATAAACAAGTATTACAGGCGACGCTTGGCTAAGATTATAATTCACTCAGATCTCTCTCTCTCTTGAAACAGTAAAAGCGTGCCAAGTGGCTACAATTATGGAATGATTGTACATGCGATATTTAGGCGATGTTCCAATATTATGTCTTATTATGTGCTTCCGTTCCGGACGCAACACTCTAAGGCTCCGGAGTGAACTCCACGCCTTAGCAAGCACGAAGGAGGCATCCGCACCGAACGAGGTTCTCCTGCACCCTGCAAACGATCTGGTGGATTATCAGTACATTGAATGCACTGGTGGGGAGGCTACTTGCCCGCTCCACAAATCCAAACACGTAACATAGGTTCCGTGTAAAACCCCTATTCCTAAAAATCGTATATACCCTTTTAATTATTAATTATTAATTTAATTATAGTAATTAGTGGCTAATTAGGAGAAATAGATTTTATTAATTTTTATTTTAGGTGTTGGTGCACTTAGAGGATTTATGGGGCCATTAGATATTTTTCGGAATTTATTTCATGTAGGAGACCCCTTGAGCAGTTGCTAGCTTAATAGTGTGCATTAATATAATCTAGAATTTTTTTCTATGAGTATATATATATATATATATATAATTGCAAAAAGAGTTGTAAAAGAAAAGAAAAGAAAACAAACTAATAACTATTATTAATAACCTACTAACCAATTCCTATGCTCCTAACCAATTCCCATGCAAACCTAGTAGCAGCCGCTTGCAAATTGCAGCAACCCCTTGCCAGCAAATTTATAAACACCCCCCTTGCTTTGTGAGCCAACCCCTTTGTTAGCCCGCACGATTAAGACCTCGCGGCTAATACCAACCTCCTCTCTCCCATTCATATATACATATATATATTATTATATTCATCTAAAACCCTAACATAAATCATGCAAACCCTCCCTCTTCCCATCAAGACCTAGAGAGAGCCGCCACCGCAGCCGGAGAACCCCGCCAGGCCATCCAAACAAATCCCGACGACCGCGACTCCGCGCACTGCAGATTCCCACAGCGAGGTACCTGTGTTCCGGAGTTGTTTTTTGTCACCTCGCTCAACCAAATGCCACCCCGCCTTCACCGGTATGCTCACCCCTTAACCCTCTTCCATATCTGTGTGTTAGTAGACCTCGAACAATGCGTAACCATAGGCGAAAATAGCACCAAAGTTGGCAGAAATAGACCGAATTCTGGGATCGCAGAAAACTGCGGTGACCACCCATGACTCCAAGTTCGTATCTTCCACCACAGAGATTCGAATTCGATGATTCTTTTTGGTATGCGTAGACCACTTGACCTAGTTTAATTTTTGTTAAATAACCCTAGATTATTAACTGCTGTAGACAGAATTAAATTCGTTGAAAAACTCCACGAATTCACTTTTCCCAAATTTTCAAAAGTTGTGAAACGGAGCGCGCCCCGCCAAACGGGACCGTCCCGCTGCGTACCAAGTGTACCGAACGGTGCGTACAGCGCAACCGAACACGTAAAAATTTACAGAAACTGATTCGGACGCGTGTGCGCGCCGAAATCAGCCCGTTTCTACGGACAAACTCCGTGTCGCAACTTTTGTGAAAGTCGCGCGCATTTTGTGCACGCTCGTCAGATTGGGACAAAACTTGCGCCATTGGACTCATGGTAACGTGCTGGTCCTGTGACCCAATTTTCACACAATTCTGAGACAGTTGACCAAGTCGCTAATGGGCGGGCCTTACAGTTGAATTTTTGGGCGAAATTGTGTTTGGCTCATCGGAATCGACATTTGGACATACCGTTGGGTTCGTATTGACATTTAGAGTTGTTTGACCTATAACTTGTCCCATTTAGAGACTGTTACTCTTGGCATACTTTTTGGTGCAGTGGGCCACACGTGGACCCTACTTTTATCCGAAATTACCGTTTTGCCCATATGTCCAAATTGGACGAAAGGAAAGTGCTTTTTAGCTATTTTGCTCATTCCGGAAACGTTGGCGATGTCTATTTCAGCATCCGAAGATGTTTGTTCGGAGGCCATTAGTTCCAGATCCCGTGTCCTTGACATTGGACGCTTACACTTTACAGATTTCTTGCCAGGCAAGTATACCTTGCCATTGTACTGTATTTACATTCCATATGATGCATGCATGTTTATTTTCTGTCTTTAGTTCATATATTTTAACTGCTATATAAATTGTGCGTCCAAGGAAACTTGGGTGCAACGATGGTGTCGTCGTACTATATTTTATTTATGTATATGCATTGGACCTACTTTATGAGACTACCCCATCTTCATGAGGCATTTATGTTTTATTGGCCATGACACTATTCTTACACGAGTGTGAGTCACATGTAGGACACGGACTTGCGTACTCGGCTGGCCACTGGTACGTATAGGTCGTGCGACGGATAGGGATAACTGCCAATAGAAACTTTGCATGCTAGTAGACCTGGCGGTTATTAGAGGTTTTATCGTGTCATGGACATGACATGCTTAGAGCATTGGGTGGGGAGAACAACAAGTAAGGCATTTGGGCTCCTTTACACTTTTTCTTTCTGTAACCCGGAAGCTCCGCTGGAGATACGGGCGGTGATGACCCCTATACTACTTGGCGGCCTCTGCCGTTCAAAAGATGACATGCTTTGAGGCCCCTGATTCTCCGAGAGAGTCATGCCAATCCCAGTTTTCAGCCAGATAGCCCACTTGGTGGAAAGTTATTCTCAAACTGCATTCACATAGATGGTTAGGCGACCCCAATGGATGTTTATATTTCAGTACTTTATTGGCATGTTTATATGTATCTTGTTACGTCCCTCTGAGGACCTAGTACCTTTCCAGATATAGATGAGCAGGAGTACCCACAGGAGTATGGGCCTGGACCTGACGCTACCTATCAGTCTGAGGAGATCTTACCTTCGGATTATATGTGATCCATTACAGCTGTTTAGATATTCTAGTTGCTATTCTTTTCGAGATATTTATTCTTATATTGGAGTTTATTCTCTTCTCTCCTTAGTAGTTTTGGTTATAGTCGATTTGCAGTGGATTTGTTTCTACCCGACTATCATACTTTGAGACTGCTTATTTGATATTCAGTTATTGATTTCCATTTATCTATTATTTGTGTTGTGGATGAGATATAGATTTGCGTGTGACTTGTTGTGACAGTATATTACCACTGTGGATTGGATATTCATGTACAGCGTATGTGTGTATATGGTTTTCATATATTGGAGTTCGTATACATGCGGCTGGCGTGTTACATATTCCTAGTCCTACGTATTTTGGGACTGGGGCATGACATATTTTTAGTGGTGGCCCATGCAGGTCGAGAATATATTGTCTCGGTTACGTAACTATACCGAACAAACCTGCGTATAGGAATATAGTATAAGGATCTCATCCACGCTTGACTGAAACTCATCCTTCCTATTTAATTCTTGCATCCTGTTTGATTCCTGTACTTCTTCTAATCATTTTGTACATCACCTGCAGAGAGATGGACATGCAAAATGGATGTACTGCCGCCGATGGCAACACAACTTCTGGAGTCAATTGTCAGACTCAAGGAGGGACCCCAATGATTCCTAGGCTTCCGGGACCAGATGGACAGACTCACACTCCAATTCGATCTGATCTTCCCGCTTCACCTATTGGGAACCTTCTAGCTTTTCCAGTATCGCAAGATGGTCAAGCGCAGATGTTCAAATTCTTTCAGATGATGATACAGGAATAGAGGCAGCAAGCAGCAGAGCAGAGGCATAAATTTTTGGCAGCACTTGAGAGGATGGCTGCACAGACTACTGTACCAGCCCAAGCACTAGCTCCAGTACCTCGAGCTAGAGTGGGATCAGTAAAGGATTTTATTCAGATGGGTCCGAGGCCGAACAAGGGTACTGAGAGCCCATAGGAGACTACCAACTGGATCACACATACGCAGAAGCTACTGGAGGCATCGCAGTTACCTACGGACCTATGGATGACGGGTGTACGGACGTTTCTAGATGGTAATGCTCATCACTGGTGGAAATCCATGGAGCGCCAGTTAGGTACATACCAGACTTGGGAGCAGTTCTTGGAGTGCTTCGAGAGGAAGTACTTTCCGGACACCGTCAGAGATGTACTATATGATCAGTTTCTTCTCTTGGAGCAGGGGAACCGAACAGTGGACGAGTATGATGCCGAGTTTAGTCGACTCAGCAAATATGGCGCTGCTTTGATACCAGATGATTTGGCCAAGGCTAAAAGGTTTCATCGAGGACTGACCCAGGAGCTACAACATTATACAAGCTCGCAGTCCCGAGTCTCTTATGCTGAACTACTGACAGAGGCCAGATTGCAAGAAACTATCAGCAGAGGAAAGGGAGGTCAGCTGAGGATACAACAAGGATCGGCAAGGACACAACAGGAAGGACCTATCAGACATCCCTTGGCACAGCAGCATCAACAACACAGAGCCGGACCATACCAGATTCCGGAGAAACCCCAATGTAATTATTGTAGGAAAATCGGACACATTTTAAGGGATTGTCGAGGCCACTTGGGACAGTATTTACGATGTGGTTCCGGACAGCATTTGGCAAGAGACTATCCAAAATAACAGACATTGACACTACCACCGCCAGCACAGAGACTAGCGCTTCCAGCACCGAAGTCAACTTAGCAGATGACTGGACCGGGAGCACCTCGACCCCTAGCTGCAGGAGGATTTTAGAGAGGACCACTGCTACTTACCTAGGAGGAGCAGTATATGAGGGCCAGACATGGACAGCCGCAGAGGAACGGACGAGCTTTTGCATTGGAGGTAGATGGCATGGATCATGAGGTGGATGTCATAGCAGGTATTACTCTTGCTTTTACTTTTCCTGCTGTGACATTGTTTGATACTGGAGCCACCCACTCATTCATATCATCTAGTTTTATTGCCAAACACAACATTGCCTCTACACCTTTATCTAGTTGTGTTAGAATTCTTACCGGAGGAGGAGTTGTACTAGTTAGCCGAGTTTGTAGATCGGGTCCTATAGTGATACGTGGCAGAGAGATGAGGGCCCAACTCTTAGTCCTTCCTATGCCATCTTTTGATATTGTGCTTGGAATGGACTGGCTAAGCAAGTACCATGCTTTCTTCGATTGCTTTGGAGGAAGCATTCTTTTTAAGGTACCAGGCCAGCCTAAACTTGAGTTTGCAAGAGGATCCACAGAAATCCTTGATGGTATGCAGCTCACAATGGATGATGTTGTCTATCATCCTATTATTTCAGAATTTCTAGACGTCTTTCCAGAGGAATTGTCAGGACTACCCCCAGACAGAGACGTAGAGTTTTCAATTGAACTAGCACCCGGAGCAGCACCTATAGCATCACATGTTTACAGACTGGCGAAGAAGGAAATGGATGAGCTGAAGGCACAGTTAAAAGAACTAGAAGAGAAAGGTTTCATCCGACCAAGTGCATCACCTTGGGGAGCACCATTGTTGTTTGTACCCAAGATGGATGGGTCAGTGCGTAGGTGCATTGACTACAGAGCCTTGAATGCAGTGATAGTGAAGAACAAATATCCATTGCTACTCATTGATAACTTATTTGATCAACTCAGTGGAGCTAAGGTATTCTCTGTCACGACCCGCACCCGGGGTAAGGGTACTAGTCGGAAACAACGCCCAGCCTACGCCGCAGAATCGGCGGTAGAACGTTGTCTAGAAAGTCTATCTAATATAATGAACCACCAAAAGATAGTGTACTCAATCACAGAACTAAGATAGAATGAACACGAATCAGATAAGAATAGAATAGTCATCAACTCATGAGTTTAAAATAATACATCAATGAGTCTGAAGAGTAACAAAAATAAGCTGGAGACAAATCCAGTACAAAAGAATACTATCATACTACAAGCTACACTCCAGGGTCAACTGTCTCAGTTGGGATAAGTCCCTCTTGAGCCAGGGTCTCCGAATCTAAACCTACAACATCCTGGGGTCCATAATAGGTAGGGTACTCCTCAGTGTCATCTGAAAAAATATATCCAGTCAGGAAAGGAGCAGAGTACATCTCTAACAGCAGTTCTAATCCATAATAAAAACTATGTAACAGTAAATAGATGTGGATAAACAAGATGCACAAAATAGATACAAGAGATATATAGACAATAAGGAAATACTGGAAAGAAATACAATAATGAACAATATGCCAATGAAACAATAATACTAATGACTACGTGTGTGAGTACTAGCTTAACATGTGATCGGCTTGGGCAAGATACAATGCGGCCTGGCTAATCATACGTGCGGTGCATGATCAACACTATTCGCTTACCAATACTTTATTCAATAGGGATTTGATCACATATCTATACTAATACTCCCCACCCCCAACTGGTATAATAGATCCAACCACGGTATGCTATGGCACTAGATTCCCCAAGAAGATAGCTAGTCTCCCCGAGAATCGGTGTCTGTACATGTACAAGATAACCAATGAAACAATACTTGCACCATATACACCATATACCAAGGAATAACATCTCATGACGAGATCCGGATATACCAATCCGTGTAACCATAGTGTCGAGAGAAACATGTAAATCTACACTAGATACAACGAACATAGAGGATATCATAAATGAGAAACTATCAGAGACTGTACTCGCCTGAAATCCAAAGAACAGTCTCACAGATGTCTGACTCGGTGCCTCGAAGACCTAGATATGGAATACCATATTAAAATAAGGTCCCGGAAAGAGAACAAGTCAAACTAGTCAACTCCTAGGTCAATAAATAAATTCTAAGTCAAAAGTCAACTATGGTCAACTCTAAAGTTAACTAAAGTCAAACCAAGGTCAACCTCACAAGAAATCTATATAAATAATATAGAAATAAAATACAAAAATTTAGGAATAAAAATTAGATCCCAAATCATACTCATACAAAGTATACTACTAATACAAATAATATATACCCTAAAATAATATATATACAAACCAATATGTATACAAATAACATAATATATTATTACAAATATTATACAAAACACATATATATACACATATATATATATACAATAATAATATATAAAATATAATTTAAAACTGTCAAAGCGTCACTGAAAACAGGGAGTTAAAAATATAATTTAATTAAAACAGCTTATAGTGACAGTCTCAACTGTCACAGAAAACGTCGTAAAAGCCACTGTGTAATAAAACCCACTGCTGCTGCATTGGTGACAGTTAATCAACTGTCACCGAAAACTGTCGCCACTGCTGCTAAGATCCCGCCCGCAGCATTAATGACAGAACTGTCATTAATGCACAGTGGGCTACAACGGTTGCTGCTGACCCGCCTATTTAGCGACAGTTTCACTGTCACAAATCCACTGTCACCAAAACAAATAAAAATAAATATATATATATATATATATATATATATATATATATATATATATATATATATATATATATATATATGCAATAATAATCATAATACATATATATAAATAAATAATTATATACTTATATATATATGCACATATAAACTTATAATTAAATACCAATAGTTACAACACATGCAATATTAATGTTCATATTTTACATGGCTAGAAGCACACCTAAAATATATACATTAATATACAAATAATTACATAATAATTATAAATAATATAATTACACAATTAAACACATAAATATATTTTATAAAACATTTATGTATAATTTATACTATTAACATAAGTACATATATAATTACATGCAAGATAGCTACATATTATATTTGTACATCATATTAGCACACACAAAAATATATAGATCTATGCTACAATAATTACTATAATAAATACACAAAATAAATATATAATATCTATATATATTTACTAATTATAATTGAAGAATTTAAACCATACATAATTAGATCTATTCAAAAATCCACACAATTGGAGAGTATCACACCATATCCCACTAGATCTAGGATACGCATGTGACACGAGTCCAACACACAACCAATTGCACCCCGAAGGATACAAACAAATCACAAATAATATTTATGAATAAATCAAAGTGTCAAAAGTAGATCTATGTGTCCGTGTCAAAATACGACATGTTCAAAGCCCCGTGTCGGAGGAAAAACCCCCAAAATGATACGTATCACCAAATAGTTGGGATACGAACCACATGTACCAAATTATAGACACGATACTAGCCCCAAACACATAAGCTCATGTCCAATTGATCTATAGGATCAATTGATACACACAATAAAATATAAATTCGGAATTCCAACAAAATTAACACAAAAAGCACCATAACTTTCTCCATGGGTCTCCTATGAACACAAAACAAAGTCCTATGGGTAGTACATACATATAGGTCAATTGCGCGCTAAAAATTGAGCGCTACATATGCAAAAAGCGCGAAAGAGCGCCCCACGGAATTGCCCTCAAGGAAGGGTTTTCGATCGGAGCATCAAGCAGCGCAACCCGGTTCTACTTGACTAAGCCCCGTGCTCGTCCAAGGAGGGAGTTTGCTTTACCCAACTCCCCTTTTACATGATTAAATCTCAGATTTAGAAGCTATTTAAATGGAAAAATCTGAATTATACCTATTGGGAGATGGATTCCCAATGAAACCTCCAATTGAGAAGAACTTGCTTCTAAATTGTAGATCCTTGCTCCTCTTTGTAGATCCTTGCTTTCTTCTTCTAGATCCTTGCTTCCTCCTTCTCTAATGGTGAATTGGAAAGAATTTGGAATGAATTTGGTAGGGAATTGGAATGGGAATGGAGGAAATTTGGGAGTGGGAAATTCTAGATCTAAATTGGAAATGAGAATGAGAGGAGAGAGAAATTCCCCCCTCCTAATATAGGCCGGCCATGCCCCCTTACCCAAGCAATTGTAAAATATCCAATGTACCCCTTGGGGCCTCTCATGAAGAAATAATTAAGGAAGGAAGCTTCTAGTCTAATTATTTAATTAATTTAATCCATCTCCTTAACCATGGGCTTTCTAAATGGGCCAAGTCTAACTATTTAATTCATGTTGGTCCATGGGTCCAAACTAAACTAGTTGGGTCCACTAATATAAGTCCAAAATAATTAAATAACATCCAACAATAATTAAATAATACAACAAAAATTATTTACCATGCACAATATTTATTTAAATAGTAAATTACTAAAATACCTTTTTTTCTAAAATGTGGTAGTGACATTCTCGAAGATAGATTTGAGATCGGGATATCACCAGGTGAAGGTACAGAAGCAGGACATTCCGAAAACCGTATTCAGAACAAGATATGGGCACTACGAGTTTTTGGTCATGCCATTTGGATTGACTAATGCTCCAGCTATCTTCATGGACTTGATGAATCGAGTCTTCCACCAGTACTTGGACCAGTTCGTGGTCGTCTTCATAGATGATATACTTATCTATTCGAAGAGCCACGAGGAGCACGAGAAACATCTGCGGATTGTTCTAGAGACTTTGAGGAAATAGTAGTTATATGCAAAGCTCAGCAAATGTGAGTTCTTCTTGGACAGAGTTTCTTTTCTTGGACATGTTGTTACATGAGATGGTATTTCTGTTGATCCAGAGAAGATCTCAGCAGTTGAGACATGACCTGTTCCTAAATCAGCAGCAGAGGTGAGGAGTTTCCTTGGACTTGCGGGATATTACCGATGATTCGTGGAAAACTTCTCAAGAATAGCGGCACCTATGACTCGTTTGACTTGTAAGGATCAAGAATTTATATTGACCAACGAGTGTCAAGCCGCCTTTAAAGAGTTGAAGAAGCGACTAACTATAGCACCAGTATTGACGATTCCGTCAGGATCAGGAGGTTATGTGATCTGCAGTGACGCATCAGGAAAAGGCTTGGGATGCGTATTGATGCAGCATGGCAAGGTGATTGCATATGCATCTAGGCAGTTACGAGTACATGAGAAGAATTATCCGACTCATGACTTGGAACTTGCAGCCGTTGTATTTGCTCTGAAGCTATGGAGATATTACTTATATGGGGAACGAGTGGAGATCTATACAGACCACAAATGCCTCAAATACGTCTTCACGTAGAAGGAGTTAAATATGAGGCAACGTCGATGGCTTGAGTTGATGAAAGATTTTGAGTTGGAGCTACATTATCATCCAGGCAAGGCTAACGTGGTAGCAGACGCGCTAAGCCAGAAACCAGCAGCTTACTTCTTGACAACACAGAGGGAACTATTGGAGGACTTGCAAGAGCTTGGCATTGAAGTAATATTACCCGGAGTAGATGGGACACTAGCCAACTTGCAAGTACAATCATCATTAGTAGAGAGGATTAAGGCAGCTTTGTCTACTGACGCCAGATTTAGGAGACTGAAGGAAAGGACAGAGGCCGAAGAGCAGACATGGTTGCGCATTCATTAGGATGGGACATTACGATGTGGTGATCGTCTTTATGTTCCAAATAGAGAAATTCGACAGGAGCTGATGGCAGAGGCTCATAGTTCAATATATTATATTTATCCTGGAGGCACCAAGATGTATCGTGACTTACGCCAGCACTTTTGGTGGCATGGAATGAAAAGAGAAATAGCTCGCTTTGTAGCTAAATGTCTGGTATATCAACAAGTGAAGGCAGAGCACCAGAGGACAGCAGGATTATTGCAACCACTTCCAATTCTAGAGTGGAAGTGGGAGCACATCACTATGGACTTCGTCACGGATTTTCCCAAGAGTCCGAATGGAAGATATGCAGTGTGGGTAATAGTGGACCGACTCACCAAGTCAGCACATTTCATACCTTTTAGAGTGGGTTAGTCTACAGAAGCTTTAGCTGATTTATATATGAGGTAGATCGTGAGATTACACGGTATACCAGTCAGCATTGTATCAGACAGAGATTCACGCTTTATATCGCATTTTTGGAGGAGCATGCAAGAGAGTCTTGGAACTCGTCTGAAGTTCAGTCCATCTTACCACCCACAAACAGATGGGCAGTCGGAGCGTACTATTCATACATTGGAGGATATGTTGAGGGCTTGCATGTTAGGCTTCGGAGGATCATGGAAGGACCACCTACATCTTGTGGAGTTTTCTTACAATAATAGCTATCAAGCGAGTATTCAGATGGCTCCGTTTGAAGCATTGTATGGAAGAAAATATAGGTCTCCTGTGTGTTGGAGTGACGTGGGAGAACGTCAGATTCTGGGACCCTAGTTGGTGGTCAACACTGTAGAGACAGTTAAGAAGATTCAAGGGCACTTGCGAGCAGCGCAAGACAGACAGAAGCAGTGGGCAGACTTTCATCGTCGTCCCTTGGAGTTCAAAAAGGGCGACCATGTCTTCTTGAGGATATCACCGACCAGAGGCACCATCCGATACGGAGGGCGCGACAAGTTGAGTCCAAGGTATATTGGACCTTTTGACGTGCTCGAGAGAGTGGGAGAAGTGGCATATAGACTTGCGCTACCACCTTCACTTGAGGGAATACATGACGTATTCCATGTGTCGCAGCTCAGGCGATATGTGGCAGACAGCAGTCATATTGTCGACCATTCGGAGATCACCATTGGGCCAAGCTTGTCATACCAAGAGCAACCCGTGGGAATCCTTGATCGTCGAGAGAAAGTGTTGAGGAACCAGTCTATTCCCTTGGTTCGCGTAGCATGGAGGTATGGCGCGCCAGGAGAATCAACTTGGGAGCGAAATGATGACATGCGCAAGCATTTTCTGAACCTATTCGCAGACCAAGGTATGAATTTACTTTGTTAATTTATATCTTAAACCATCCTTGCATTCTATTGTGGCTTAATTTTAATTTCGAGGACAAAATTTTTATATGTAGAATGTAAAACCCCTATTCCTAAAAATCGTATATACCCTTTTAATTATTAATTATTAATTAATTGTATTAAATAGTGGCTAATTAGGAGAAATAGATTTTTATTAATTTTTATTTTAGGTGTTGGTGCACTTAGAGGATTTATGGGGCCATTAGGAATTTTTTGGAATTTATTTCATGTAGGAGACCCCTTGAGCAGTTGCTAGCTTAATAGTGTGCATTAATATAATCTAAATTTTTTTCTATGAGTATATATATATATATATATATATATATATATATATATATATATATATATATATATATATATATATATATATATATATATATACATATATATATTTAATTGGAAAAAGAGTTGTAAAAGAAAAGAAAATAAAATAAAATAAACTAATAACTATTATTAATAACCTACTAACCAATTCCTATGCTCCTAACCAATTCCCATGCAAACCTAGTAGCAGCCGCTTGCAAATTGCAGCAACCCCTTGCCAGCAAATTTATAAACACCCCCTTGCTTTGTGAGCCAACCCCTTTGTTAGCCCGCACGATTAAGACCCCGCGGCTAATACCAACCTCTTCTCTCCCATTCATATATACATATATATATATTATTATATTCATCTAAAACCCTAACCTAAATTATCCAAACCCTCGCTCTTCCCATCTAGACCTAGAGAGCGTCGCCACCGCAGCCGGAGAACCCCGCCAGGCCGTCCAAACAAATCCCGACGATCGCGACCCTGCGCACTGCAGATTCCCACATCGAGGTACCTGTGTTCCGAAATTGTTTTCCGTCGTCTCGCTCAACCAAACGCTACCCCGTCTTTACCGATATACTCACCCCTTAACTCTCTTCCATATCTGTGTGTTAGTAGACCTCGAACAACGCGTAACCATAGACGAAAATAATGCCAAAGTTGGCAGAAATAGACCAAATTCTGGGATCGCAGAAAACTGCGGTGACCACCCATGTCTCCGAGTTCGTATCTCCCACCACAGAGATCCGAATTCGATGATTCTTTTTGGTATGCGTAGACCACTTGACCTAGTTTAATTTTTGTTAAATAACCCTAGATTATTAACTGCTGTAGACAGAATTAAATTCGTTGGAAAATCCCGTAAATCTACTTTTTCTAGATTTCCAAAAGTTGTGAAACGGAGCGCGCCCTGCCAAACGGGACTGCCTCGCCGTATACCAAGTATAATGAACGGTGCGCACAGCGCAACCGAACACGTAAAAATTTACGAAAACTGATTCGGATGCGTGTGCGCGCCGGAATCAGCCCGTTTCTGCGGACAATCCCCGTGTTACAACTTTTGCGAAAGTCGTGCACATTTTGTGCATGCTCGTCAGATTGTGACGAAACTTGCACCACAGGACTCGTGGTAATTCGCTGGTCCTGTGACCCAATTTTTACGAAATTCTGAGACAGTTGACCAAGTCGTCAATTGACGGTCCCTATAATTGACTTTTTGGGCGAAATTGTGTTTGGCTCATCGAAATCCACATTTGGACATACCGTTGGGTTCGTATTGACATTTAGAGTTGTTTGACCTATAACTTGTCCCATTTAGAGACTGTTACTCTTGGCACACTTTTCGGTACAAAGTGGGCCACACATGGACCCTACTTTTATTCGAAATTACCGTTTTGTCCCTGTGTCCAAATTGGACGAAAGGAAAGTACTTTTTAGCTATTTTGCTCATTCCGGAAATGTTGGTGATGTCTATTTCAGCATCCGAAGACGTTTATTCGGAGGTCATTAGTTCCAGATCTCGTGTCCTTGACATTGGACGCTTACACTTTACAGATTTCTTGCAAGGCAAGTATACCTTGCTATTGTACTGTATTTACATTCCATATGATGCATGCATGTTTATTTTCTGTCTTTAGTTCATATATTTTAACTGCTATATAAATTGTGCGTCCAAGAAAACTTGGGTGCAACGACGGTGTCGTCGTACTATGTTTTATTTATGTATATGCATTGGACCTACTTTATGATACTACCTCATCTTTATGAGGCATTTATGTTTCATTGGCCATGACACTATTCTTACACGAGTGTGAGTCACATGTAGGACACGGACTTGCGTACTCGGCAGGCCACTTGTACGTATAGGTCGTACGACGGATAGGGATAACTGCCAATAGAAACTTTGCATGCTAGTAGACCTGGCGGTTATTAGAGGTTTTATCGTGTCATGGACATGACATGCTTAGAGCATTGGGTGGGGAGAACAACAAGTAAGGCATTTGGGCTCCTTTACACTTTTTCCTTCTGTAACCCGGAAGCTCCGCTGGAGATACGGGCGGTGATGACCCCTATACTACTTGGCGGCCTCTGCCATTCAAAAGACGACATACTTTGAGGCCCCTGATTCTCCGAGAGAGTCATGCCAATCCCAATTTTCAGCCAGATAGCCCACTTGGTGGAAAGTTATTCTCAAACTGCATTCACATAGATGGTTAGGCGACCCCAATGGATGTTTACATTTCAGTACTTCATTGGCATATTTATATGTATCTTGTTACGTCCCTCTGAGGACCTGGTACCTTTCCAGATATAGATGAGCAAGAGTACCCACAGGAGTATGGGCCTGGACCTGACGCTACCTATCAGTCTGAGGAGATCTTACCTTCGGATTATATGTGATCCAATGCAGCTGTTTAGAGATTCTAGTTGCTATTCTTTTCGAGATATTTATTCTTATATTAGAGTTTATTCTCTTCTCTCCTTATTAGTTTTGATTATAGTCGATTTGCAGTGGATTTGTTTCCACCCGACTATCATACTTTGAGACTGCTTATTTGATATTCAGTTATTGATTTCCATTTATCTATTATTTGTGCTGTGGATGAGATATAGATTTGCGTGTGACTTATTGTGACAGTATATTATCACTGTGGATTGGATATTCATGTACAGCATACGTGTGTATATGGTTTCTATATATTAGAGTTTGTATACATACGGCTGGCGTGTTACGTATTCCTAGTCCTACATATTTTGGGACTGGGGCGTGATATTCCGTGCATCATCTATTATGTTGTCTTTCTAGTTGTGCCTTAGGATCAGTTTCATGGCATATATGAAAATCCTAACTCGTGTGGCAGTGCGTCGGGCGATGTAGGAGGAAACACGACGAAACTTACCAACTTGTCCTTCTCTGTCCAAGACAAACCAAGTTAATTCAAGAACAAGCAGGTATAATCATTCAGGGGCAATAACATATGCAAACACTGTGTTGTTGTGAATGAGATTATGCTTTGGATGCACGAGATACTAGAATTTCTCAGGTGTTTTGCATAAGATGTTTAAGTGCCCTTTATGAACAAGTGTTGTTATACCATGATCGTTTAGGTGTTCAGTTATTCTTGATGCGATGCAATGACTCGCATGTGGATTGCCGCTAAGCGAGGATGACTTATCTATATGAACATGAGGTCACTGGCATATGCCATAATGGACGGTCTAGTCTGGGCGGGAATGACTTGCGATACAAGGATCAGGGTATCATTCTGTCCGATGCAGGAGACTATCAGGAGTTTCGGTTGGATCGGATCGGTGCCAGTGCCCCAGCAACCGTCCGCGGAACTAAAACCTTGTTTCAAGTTGTCCTGTGACCATGCAAGTCTCTAATCTTTCGGTCTCTGGTCAGGTACGGGAACAAGTTTGAGGCAGGATATATATATATATATGGAACAAGTTATATGGAACAAGTTCGAGGCAGGATATATATATGTGGAACAAGTTATATGGAACAAGTTCGAGGCAGGATATATATATATATATATATATATATATATATATATATATATATATATATATATATATATATATATGGAGGCAGGATTGTTCACAATATATGTGTTGACTCCACGAGCCATTTGATTCAGTACAGGACATTATTGCTCCACGAGCTGTGATTCTGGATCATTGACTTGGTGCAAATTCTTGGTTCGGGAACTGCCTTAGCGAACTAACGATCCCGGGTACTTTCAGGTTCATATGTCACGCCCCAGTCCCAAAATATTTTGGAACCAGGCCACGTGGCATTGGCCAGCTGACACGACTCCGAGGATATCCCAATTTAATGGATCCTGACGAAGCGTGCTACGCTGTCCTAAATCTAACAAGTCTAATAACAACAACAGGCAATGTCTAATCTCATCCACAGATAACAAGTAAATACTGAAATGAAAGACTGGAATATGAGAAACATAGTCGACTGACATAGTACAACTGAAATAAGTCTGGTGGGAACAAACCCACTACAATGGACTGATAGTCTGAAATAAAGTACTGAATATTTGAAATGAAAGTACTGATAAGGAGAGACTGGAACAACATCTAACTAGGTAAGGAGCTCCAGTCATAGGCGAAAGGCCTACCAATCTGATCAGGGGTACTCTGATGGAAGGACCTCTAGCTCCTCGTCCAGAGCAAACCTCGTCTCTATGCCTGGCCCGTAAACTGTGGGATAAAAGACCTCGTCCAGATCTGGAAGATAACCAGGTCCTCAGAGGGACGTAACAAGATACAATATGCATGCTGGATATAGTACTGAAATAAAAGTAAAGAGGGGGTGTGCTAACCATCTAAGTGAATGCAATATAAGGACAACCTAGGAACGTATAAGTAGGTGTAGGCATAACGTCCAATATCCTCTAGAGTGTGGTATCTGTAACGTCCATCATTCCAAAGAATGAGGTATCTGTATATATATAACGTCCACACTCTAAGGGACGTAGTATCTGCAATGTATATACGTCCGTAACACTCCGAAGAGCGCGGTGTCTGAATATAGGGAGTCACCGGGTCTGTGGTTCCTCTGGATACCACGGAGTCCGATGGGGGTATCCCATACGTCTGTCAGTTGTCCTTCCCGCCCAATGTAGATACGCAAGTCGAATATACGACTTGAGTGTACCGTATCTAGATGCCAAGTCTCAACTATGCTACTCTAGAATATATGCTAGTCCGTGATACATATCGTACGTACCGATAGCGAATCGGGTACGCGGACCCGCATCCCAATATGAATGTACCATCGTGGTACGTGTATAGTGCCATGGTCTAGGAGAATATCAGAATATCCTCGCAGTAGTGGTTGAGTCAACTAGCAACTAGGTCAAGTACACTACTCATCGACGCAATGTCGACTGCACCCGAATCAATCTCGGATGCGCACAGTTTATGTATAATTGAAATATTTAACATTTAAATTTAAAGCAGTAAATCAGTAAGGTATACTTGTCTGCCCCGGGTAGCTGCAAAATCCAAAGCCCTGCTCCTGATGTCTCGGCAGTAGTGTCCAGAAATCCTATATAGGATATAGTAATATCCAAATTAGTCGCTACAATAGCACGACTAGGACACATCTGTCCGTATCTACAACTGACACAGGGTCGGGACTGTATGTATATTCAGCTAACACTAGTATTTATATACACACTAAATCATATTTAAATATATTAAATAATATTTTGTTTATTAGTACCAAAATATTTTCATGTATTATTTAGCAATACACTGGTAATTATGTTATTTTCAATAAATACATATATGTGTATATAATAGATAATATCCAATACATCATTTATTTATACATAATCATATATAGCATGGTAACTTGAAATATATACATTCATATACATATATATTAATATATATACATATTAGGTATATAAAAAAAATAGGGTATTTAAACTCATGTATATATACTATGTATATACCTACATTTTTATTTATAAAAAAAATACGTACTTATATATTTATGTATTATTTAAAATACACCCAAAAATAGAAATACAGTATATACCAAAAATAATACTTTATTTTTCCAGAAATGTATTTAATACTATAAATATTAGATAGTTAATATTTTAGTATTTATTTAAAAGTACATTCATACATACATACATACATAATTATGTGTATTTACCAAAAGTAAATATAGCATTATTTATATTTATGCACCATTATTAATTTGGGTAGAAAAAATACATACACTATTTATTTCTCAGAAATATATATTTATTTGTGTATATATATATATATATGTATATATACATATATACATATATACTTTAGGTATTAGATCATATCAAGTATTTATATCTATACTATGTATATATATACCTTCATTAATTGTATTAGAGCATTTATATATATAAATTAAAACTCAGAAATTTCTCTCAGTATATACATTAAAATACTGTAAAAATACAGAAAGGAATACATATATATTTAGAATACCTAATATACGTATTTAAATACTATAAAATACGAGATTCATATGTATGAAAACTTGTAAACCAAAATACATGAACAAATACTAATATTTACACACTAAGTCGTACCTCAGGTCGAGGGGGTCGAGTTGGTCGGTCGTCGCCGGCGGGGGTGGCCGGGCGGCGCTCCGGCGAGGCTCGGGGAGGTTGCGGGCAGCAGCCGCGGTTCTCGACTCGTCGACGCTGCGGGCTCGAGATCTCTCCGGCGCGTCGACGTCGTCGGCCAAAATTTTGTGGGGAGGAAGAGGACTGGCTGGCGGAGGCTTCGGTGAAGTATGGTGGTCGGAGGTACGGGGGTAGCGGAGCACGAACAGGTCGGGTGGTCGGCTCAAGTGTGCGGGCTGTGGGAGCTGGGCTCGGTGCGGGCGGTCGGGGAAGCTACTCCGGCGTCGTGGGGGCCGGAGATTCTGGTGGTAGGTGGGGAGGTGACAGGCGGGGGTGGTCGAGTTGTATGGCGGCGGTCGGTGGAGGCTGGTGGCGGTGGTCGAGCTCGGGGTGGTCGGATAGGGTAGGGCTGCTGGTTGGGGATATTAGGGTTTAGCTAGGTTTTAGTTTTTGGTTTCTCATTTAAATGATTAAATAGCATGTATATGTAGGTGAGAGAGTGAGGGAGGCTGCCTAGGGATTAGGGCCGGCTGTAGGTGGGGTTTGGGGAGTTGGGGAAGCTTCCACAAGTTGAGGGGAGGGCTAGGATTTAGTCATTCAAAATGTAGGGCCATGATGTGCCCTACATAAAGTGGTGTAGGTACATAGGAAAGGGGGGGAAATCAAATGCATATGATTGGTCATGACCATTTCTTTTCTCCATGATGGTTTGGGCCAATGAGAGGGGGACACCACATTGCAATTTTGTAATTAGGTCCCTGAACAATTTGGTATTTGAATAATTAATTTGCACTAGGAATTTAATGAAATCAAACACCATGTTTGGTGTTCCTCATTGGTCTATGATGGTGTTTGGTGTTTTGTATGAGGCTTGTGGGTGTGGATGTGGGTTTGGGTTGGATTTGGGTCCAATTTCATTTAGGTTAGGTCTCCACATTAATTAATTCGCAATTAATGTTACGGTGTTTCTAATTTAATTTAATTAAAAACCGGGAGTCTAAATTTGGTTAGACAAGGGTCGTTGGTGTAGCTGGCTCAGTGTACAATAATATCATGATCTGGGTTGGTCAAAACTGGTTGAGGTTGGGTCTTAATTTCAATTGAAACGGACAACGAACGTAATTACGCAATTTAATTAATTTGCGCACGGACGTTTGTAACGACTTTTGTGCGTCTAAAATCAGGCACAAAAATCGGTATCCGGGGTTTGTTCTAGGTTCAATATGAGGGGTTTACAGGTCTAGGTCAAATATGTGGAATTCGTTTTAGGGCAACAGCTAAGGTAGTATCCTAAAACAATCAATCATTGCACAAGTATCATAATGCTATATATATTAAATCATAAACAATTCTAATTAACCCTAATTATGCTAATTAAATTATTTAACCCTAATTACTGGTCGAGGGGGTTTACAATATACCCTCCTTAGAGCATTTCGTCCTCGAAATTAAAACAGACATATAAAAAAACTGTTGAATGAAATTAAACATTAAGACATACCTAGGCCTTCGAAGAGATGGGGAAAACGTTGCCGAATATCGTCCTCTCGTTCCCAGGTTGATTCACCTGGTGCATGATGCCTCCATGCGACACGAACTAGAGGGATAGTCTGGCCTCGCAGTACCTTCTCGCTTCGGTCTAGGATCTCTACCGGCTCCTCCTGGTATGACAAGCTTGGACCAACGGTGATCTCCGAGTGGTCAAGCACATGACTCGAATCCGGTATGTATCTCCTCAGCTGAGATACATGGAAGACGTCGTGAACTCCCTCCAGTGTCTGCGGCAAGGCCAATCTGTAAGCAACTTCTCCGACGCGCTCTAGCACATCGAAGGGTCCGATGTACCTCGGACTCAGCTTCCCTCTGCCTCCAAATCTGATGGTTCCTCTGGTAGGTGAAATCTTTATGAACACATGTTCTCCAACCTGGAACTCTAAGGGTCATCGATGCGCATTAGCCTAATGCTTCTGCCTGTCCTGTGCTGCTCGTAGATGCCCCTGGATCTTCTTCACCTTCTCCACTGTATGGACGATCAACTCTGGCCCTAGAATCTGCCTCTCGCCTACATCGCTCCAACATACGGGGGAACGACACTTCCTACCATACAATGCCTCATAGGGAGCCATCTGAATGTTCGCCTGATAGCTATTATTGTAGGAAAATTCGACCAAGTGCAAGTGGTCCTCCCATGAACCGCTGAAGTCAAGCATGCAAGCCCTCAACATATCCTCCAGCGTCTGAATGGTGCGCTCGGACTGTCCATCTGTCTGCGGGTGGTACGAAGTACTGAACTTAAGACGGGTACCAAGACTCTCTTGCATACTCCTCCAAAAGTACGATGTAAACCTCGTATCCCGGTCAGACACGATACTGACTGGCACTCCATGCAAGCGTACAATCTCCCTCATGTACATGTCTGCCAAGACTTCCGTAGATTGCCCAACCCTGAAGGGTAAAAAGTGGGCAGACTTGGTGAGTCTATCTACGATTACCCATACGGCATTGCGACCACTAGGACTCCTCGAGAAACCCGTGACGAAGTCCATGGTGATGTGCTCCCATTTCCACTCCGGTATCGGGAGTGGTTGAAGTAATCCGGCAGACCTCTGATGCTCAGCCTTGACTTGCTGACACACCAGACACTTAGCCACGAAGCGGGCTATCCCTCTCTTCATCCCGTGCCACCAGTAGTACTGCCTCAGGTCTCGATACATCTTCGTGCCTCCTGGATGTATAGAATAGGTTGAACTGTGTGCCTCCGTCATCAGCTCCTGGCGTAGCTCTCCATTCGGAACATAGAGACGATCTCCACATCTCAAGGTCCCGTCCTCGTGTATACGCAGTCCCGTCTGTATTCCAGCCTCTGTCCTCTGTCGAAGCCTCTGAAATCTGGCGTTCGTCGGCAAAGCAGCCTTGATTCTCTCCACCAATGTCGATTGCACTTGGAAACTCGACATCTGGCCGTCTACTCCGGGCATGACGACTTCGATACCCAACTGTTCTAGGTCTCTCAACAGATGTTGTTGGGTAGTCAGGAAAAATGCTATGGGCTTCCTGCTTAAAGCATCGGCTACCACATTAGCCTTTCCCGGATGGTACTGCAGCTCAATCTCGAAGTCCGCCATCACTTCGAGCCAACGTCTTTGTCTCTGGTTTAGGTCCTTCTGTGTGTAGACATATTTAAGGCTCTTGTGATCGGTAAATATCTCCACGCGCTCTCCGTACAGGTAGTGCCTCCAAAGCTTCAAAGCAAAGATCACTGCGGCAAGCTCCAAGTCGTGGGTGAGGTAATTCTTCTCATGGGTCCTCAGCTGTCTAGAGGCATAGGTCACAACCTTCCCATGATGCATCAAAACGCATCCTAATCCTTTCCCGGATGCATCGCTATAGATCACGAATCCTCCGGGTCCGGAAGGTATGGTCAAGATGGGTGCTGTAGTCAGACGCTTCTTCAGCTCATCGAACGCCGTCTGACACTCCTCTGTCCAGGTGAACTCCTGATCCTTGCGGGTCAAGCGGGTCATCGGCTCTGCGATCCTTGCGAAGTTCTCTACGAACCTCCGGTAATATCCGGCAAGTCCTAGGAAACTCCTCACCTCCGTGACGTTGGTAGGGGTCGGCCACGTCTCTACAGATGAAATCTTCGCGGGATCTACTGAAATGCCATCTCCCGAGATAACGTGTCCAAGAAATACGACACGATCTAGGAGAAACTCGCACTTGCTCAGCTTGGCATAAAGCCTCTCTCGTCTCAGCGTCTCTAGCACTAGCCTCAAATGCTCTCCGTGCTCCTCGTGGCTCTTCGAATACACCAAGATGTCGTCGATGAAGACTACCACGAACTGGTCCAGATACTCATGGAAGACTCGGTTCATCAGGTTCATAAACACAGTAGGCGTATTTGTCAATCCGAAAGGCATCACTAGGAACTCGTAATGACCATAACGAGTCCTAAATGCTGTCTTTGAAATGTCCTCCCTTCGCACCTTCACCTGATGGTAGCCCGATCTTAAGTCGATCTTCGTGAACACCACTGCTCCTGTCAGCTGGTCGAACAGATCGTCGATTCGTGGTAGAGGGTACTTGTTCTTGATAGTCAGAGCATTAAGGGCTCTGTAATCAATGCACATCCAGAATGTTCCGTCCTTCTTCGGTACAAACAGCACTGGTGCTCCCCAGGGTGATGCACTAGGACGAACGAATCCTTTGATCTGCAACTCCTCTAGCTGTAGCTTCAGCTCGTCAAGCTCCTTCTTCGCCAACCGGTACACATTTGATGATACCGGTGCTGCTCCAGGTATTAGCTCAATGGTGAACTCTACCTCTCTATCAGGCGGTAGGCCTGGCAACTCATCTGGAAAAACATCCTCGAACTCTGCAACGATTTCTGGGGGTGCCGTCTCCATCGCCATGTAAGCTCCAGCTGCGTGTCCTACTCCTTACTCGATGGTGCCTCGCATGAATTCAAACTCCGGTTGTCCTGGCAGTCTAAAAGTAACGCTACCCTTCCGGCAATCTAGCACGGCATTGTACTGGCTTAACCAGTCCATGCCCAGTACAACGTCGAAAGCTGGCATTGGGAGTACCAACAATCGCGCTCTCATCTCCCTACCACAAACTACTACCGAGTACGTTCTAATGGTGCTGGTAACCGGTACGATGCCTCCTCCGGTAAGTATTCTCCAACTCTTAGGTAAGGGGGAAGTTGCTACTCTATGCATTGCTACAAATCTACTAGATATAAATGACAATGTAGCTCCAGAATCAAACAGTGCAGTCGCAGGTAATGAGGCAACTAGAATTGTACCTGCTATAGCCTCTCCCTCTGGTTCCTCTTCAATAGATGCTAAAGCAAAGGCTTGTCCGCGCCTCTGCCCTCCTGCCTGCTGTCGGGCCTGGTTGAAGTGTGCCTCCTGTGCGACCAAGGGTGGTCCTCTCTGCTGTCCTCCGGTAACTGGGGGACGCTGGCCTCCTGCTGGGGGTTGGATCCTCAGTGGTGCTGCTGGTGGCCTCTGTCCAGTCTGGGGTGCTGCGTCTCTACGCTGGGGGCAGTCTCTAGCAAGGTGCTGGCTGGCTCCACAGACCATGCAGAGCCCGAGCTTCTTTCTGCAGTCTCGGATGACGTGTCCCCTCTTGCCACAGAAGTAACAGGTCGAAAGCTCCTTCTGCTGGTACGGCGCTGTCCTCTGCTGCGCCTGCGCTCCTGGACGGCGGATCGGTCCTCCGGCTCCTTGCTGGGTCCTGGCTGGAACGTTCGTGCTGGAACGTCTCGCTCCTCCTCCTCCTATAGCCTCTTGGATCCTCGCCTCTGATAGGACCTCTTCATAAGAGATCCTCGCCTGGGTAGTAGTGTACCTCTGCAGCTCTTGAGTGAGGCCGTGGTGGAATCTCCTGGCTTGCTCCAGGTCATTGGGGATCAGGGCTGCTCCGAATCGGCTGAGTCTGCTGAACTCTCCGTCGTAGACGTCCACAGTCAGGTTCCCTTGCTCCAGGTGCAGGAACTGAGAGTACAGGGCGTTCCTCACCGTAGCTGGGAAATACTTCTTGTTGAAGTGCTCTAGAAATTCCTTCCAAGTCTGCTGTCGACCAATGCTGCGCTCCATAGAGTCCCACCAGTGATGGGCATTGCCTGTGAGTTGGGCCCTCACCGCGGTCATCCAGAGATCGGGGTGTAGCTGCGAACCCTCTAGCAGCATCTCAGTGTTGGAGACCCAGTCTGAGATCTCCTCATCCGTCTCCTTACCCGAGAAGGTTCCCGAGCCCATCATTCTGAAGCCTTTTACAGTGCCCGCTAGCCGGTCAGGTGCAGGTGCCGGTGCTGGTGCTTGGGCAGGTGCCCTCTCTTGTACGGCCATCAGACCCTGTCTCAGAGTCTCCGTCTGCTGCATCTGGGCCTGCATCATCATTTGGAAGAACTGCATCATCTGTGTCTGTCCCTCCGCTGGTGGCATCTGATGTGGAAACGGTGGAGGTGGTGGAAGCGGTACCTCCTGCTGTCTCCTCGGTATCTCCTCGGGTGCCGGCCTCTTGTACTGCGGCATCGGTGTCGCCCTCGAGGTCTGCCCCTCGAAGTACTGCCTCAAAATCGTCTGTGATGCCTGGCCCTCTGGCTGCTGCGTCTCCTCGTCGGGAGAGACCTGATGCCAGTGCATCATCGGGGCTTGAGGGATCACCTCTGCCTCTGGCTGAGGATGCTCTCTGGGTGGTCCTCGAGTCGTATCCTCTCTCGGTGCTGCAGGTGGTGCTATGGCATATAGTATCTCACGTCGGCTCTGAAGGTTCATCTCGCTGTAAGAGATAGAACGATATTTAGAAGAGTATAGAATCAATCAAACAGGATGCAGATATATTACAGTTCGGAAGAGGTTCAAAGGCGTAATCAAGTGGATGAGACCTAGTAATTTCTATCCTATTGCAGGCTCGCTGGGCACATTTCCATACCACAAGCGATAGATGTTTGGTGTTTCAGACCTGCATGGGCCACCACTAAAACCATGTCACGCCCCAGTCCCAAAATATTATGGAACCAGGCCACGTGGCATTGGCCAGCTGACACGACTCCGAGGATATCCCAATTTAATGGATCCTGGCGAAGCGTGCTACGCTGTCCTAAATCTAACAAGTCTAATAACAACAACAGGCAATGTCTAATCTCATCCATAGATAACAAGTAAATACTGAAATGAAAGACTGGAATATGAGAAACATAGTCGACTGACATAGTACAACTGAAATAAGTCTGGTGGGAACAAACCCACTACAATGTACTGATAGTCTGAAATAAAGTACTGAATATCTGAAATGAAAGTACTGATAAGGAGAGACTGGAACAACATCTAACTAGGTAAGGAGCTCCAGTCATAGGCGGAAGGCCTACCAATCTGATCAGGGGTACTCTGATGGAAGGACCTCTAGCTCCTCGTCCAGAGCAAACCTCGTCTCTATGCCTGGCCCGTAAACTGTGGGATAAAAGACCTCGTCCAGATCTGGAAGATAACCAGGTCCTCAGAGGGACGTAACAAGATACAATATGCATGCTGGATATAGTACTGAAATAAAAGTAAAGAGGGGGTGTGCTAACCATCTAAGTGAATGCAATATAAGGACAACCTAGGAACGTATAAGTAGGTGTAGGCATAACGTCCAACATCCTCTAGAGTGTGGTATCTGTAACGTCCATCATTCCGAAGAATGAGGTATCTGTATATATATAACGTCCACACTCTAAGGGACGTGGTATCTGCAATGTATATACGTCCGTAACCCTCCGAAGAGCGCGGTGTCTGAATATAGGGAGTCACCGGGTCTGTGGTTCCTCTGGATACCACGGAGTCCGATGGGGGTATCCCATACGTCTGTCAGTTGTCCTTTCCGCCCAATGTAGATACGCAAGTCGAATATACGACTTGAGTGTACCGTATCTAGATGCCAAGTCTCAACTATGCTACTCTAGAATACATGCTAGTCCGTGATGCATGTCGTACGTACCGATAGCGAATCGGGTACGCGGACCCGCATCCCAATATGAATGTACCATCGTGGTACGTGTATAGTGCCATGGTCTAGGAGAATATCAGAATATCCTCGCAGTAGTGGTTGAGTCAACTAGCAACTAGGTCAAGTACACTACTCATCGACGCAATATCGACTGCACCCGAATCAATCTCGGATGCGCACAGTTCATGTATAATTAAAATATTTAACATTTAAATTTAAAGCAGTAAATCAGCAAGGTATACTTGCCTGCCCCGGGTAGCTGCGAAATCCAAAGCCCTGCTCCTGATGTCTCGGCAGTAGTGTCCAGAAATCCTATATAGGATATAGTAATATCCAAATTAGTCGCTACAATAGCACGACTAGGACACATCTGTCCGTATCTACAACTGACACAGGGTCGGGGCTGTATGTATATTCAGCTAACACTAGTATTTATATACACACTAAATCATATTTAAATATATTAAATAATATTTTGTTTATTAGTACCAAAATATTTTCATGTATTATTTAGCAATACACTGGTAATTATGTTATTTTCAATAAATACATATATGTGTATAAAATAGATAATATCCAATACATCATTTATTTATACATAATCATATATAGCATGGTAACTTGAAATATATACATTCATATACATATATATTAATATATATACATATTAGGTATATAAAAAAATAGGGTATTTAAACTCATGTATATATATACTATGTATATACCTACATTTTTATTTATAAAAAAAATACGTACTTATATATTTATGTATTATTTAAAATATACCCAAAAATAGAAATACAGTATATACCAAAAATAATACTTTATTTTTCCAGAAATGTATTTAATACTATAAATATTAGATAGTTAATATTTTAGTATTTATTTAAAAGTACATTCATACATACATACATACATACATAATTATGTGTATTTACCAAAAGTAAATATAGCATTATTTATATTTATGCACCATTATTAATTTGGGTAGAAAAAATACATACACTATTTATTTCTCAGAAATATATACTTATTTGTGTATATATATATATATATGTATATATACATATATACATATATACTTTAGGTATTAGATCATATCAAGTATTTATATCTATACTATGTATATATATACCTTCATTAATTGTATTAGAGCATTTATATATATAAATTAAAACTCAGAAATTTCTCTCAGTATATACATTAAAATACTGTAAAAATACAGAAAGGAATACATATATATTTAGAATACCTAATATACGTATTTAAATACTATAAAATACGAGATTCATATGTATGAAAACTTGTAAACCAAAATACATGAACAAATACTAATATTTATACACTAAGTCGTACCTCAGGTCGAGGGGGTCGAGTTGGTCGGTCGTCGCCGGCGGGGGTGGCCGGGCGGCGCTCCGGCGAGGCTCGGGGAGGTTGCGGGCAGCAGCCGCGGTTCTCGACTCGTCGACGCTGCGGGCTCGAGATCTCTCCGGCGCGTCGACGTCGTCGGCCAAAATTTTGTGGGGAGGAAGAGGACTGGCTGGCGGAGGCTTCGGTGAAGTATGGTGGTCGGAGGTGCGGGGGTGGCGGAGCACGAACAGGTCGGGTGGTCGGCTCAAGTGTGCGGGCTGTAGGAGCTGGGCTCGGTGCGGGCGGCCGGGGAAGCTACTCCGGCGTCGTGGGGGCCGGAGATTCTGGTGGTAGGTGGGGAGGTGACAGGCGGGGGTGGTCGAGTTGTATGGCGGCGGTCGGTGGAGGCTGGTGGCGGTGGTCGAGCTCGGGGTGGTCGGGTAGGGTAGGGCTGCTGGTTGGGGATATTAGGGTTTAGCTAGGTTTTAGTTTTTGGTTTCTCATTTAAATGATTAAATAGCATGTATATGTAGGTGAGAGAGTGAGGGGGGCTGCCTAGGGATTAGGGCCGGCTGTAGGTGGGGTTTGGGGAGTTGGGGAAGCTTCCACAAGTTGAGGGGAGGGCTAGGATTTAGTCATTCAAAATGTAGGGCCATGATGTGCCCTACATAAAGTGGTGTAGGTACATAGGAAAGGGGGGAAAATCAAATGCATATGATTGGTCATGACCATTTCTTTTCTCCATGATGGTTTGGGCCAATGAGAGGGGGACACCACATTGCAATTTTGCAATTAGGTCCCTGAATAATTTGGTATTTGCATAATTAATTTGCACTAGGAATTTAATGAAATCAAACACCATGTTTGGTGTTCCTCATTGGTCTATAATGGTGTTTGGTGTTTTGTATGAGGCTTGTGGGTGTGGATGTGGGTTTGGGTTGGATTTGGGTCCAATTTCATTTAGGTTAGGTCTCCACATTAATTAATTTGCAATTAATGTTACGGTGTTTCTAATTTAATTTAATTAAAAACTGGGAGTCTAAATTTGGTTGGACAAGGGTCGTTGGTGTAGCTGGCTCAGCGTACAATAATATCGTGATCTGGGTTGGTCAAAACTGGTTGAGGTTGGGTCATAATTTCAATTGAAACGGACAACGAACGTAATTACGCAATTTAATTAATTTGCGCACGGACGTTTGTAACGACTTTTGTGCGTCTAAAATCAGGCACAAAAATCGGTATCCGGGGTTTGTTCTAGGTTCAATATGAGGGGTTTACAGGTCTAGGTCAAATATGTGGAATTCGTTTTAGGGCAACAGCTAAGGTAGTATCCTAAAACAATCAATCATTGCACAAGTATCATAATGCTATATATATTAAATCATAAACAATTATAATTAACCCTAATTATGCTAATTAAATTATTTAACCCTAATTACTGGTCGAAGGGGTTTACATCATATTTGCACGGAATGACTATTGTATAGTCTTCCGAGGAGAACTTATATGAATGCATGATATGCACAGCATTGCAGGGTCTTGGCATAGTTTATGCAACAAGCAATCAATCGAGGCAATATATATAAACTGGCAAGGATGCATTCACATGGAAACTTAAGCATTCACGTTAGCTCGGGTCCGAAGGTAAGCCGAGGAGTAAAACCGTAAAGGGACTTAACGAGCGACTTGATCTAGGGTCGTGCAGTGAAGTAGTAAAAAAGTGCTCAACGAAGTGTATAATGTTCATATCGTTTTACTTGAGGTATAGCGAGGTCCAGTTGCACAAGGCAAAGGTAGCATACGAGGTTCTGAATATAAGCAATATTTTATTTTCATGTTCTAACACAAGCAGTACAAGTTGGGGTTATTCCCTTAGCTAGGTGCGTTGGATTTTTATTAGCATGCGGGGGGTGATTCACATAGCGACTAGCATATAACGTTCCGTATTTTAAGTGTGCTGGCTAAGCAAAGACAAGTTCACCGTAGCCACCCACATTAGCGATGATTCATCTCGGTTGAGCGATACGTCGAGCTAACCTCTGAAAGCCTAAGCCGAACTCCTGAAGGAACAAGTCTGGATATCCTTTGCCTCAAACGAGTATTCTCACCTGAGCAAAACGGGTCGGGACATTGCACTTTTGCCGTTTGAATCGACATTCCGCTTGAGCGGAACGGGGTATTACATCATACACCACTCAAAAAAAGTCTCGTCCTCGAGACTTACTGAGGGCAGGCCGTACTATCGTATTATGGAATTTATCGAAGTGTAGCAATCGATATCACTAAATCTAATTGGGCAGAATCCCCTACTCGTTTCTTACGTTGTGTCGCGTGTATGCCAAGTCAGTCTTATTTGCGCCTTAGCGCGGGACATGTTGCTTAACGCCGAGTATGTTTCAATCAATTTTGTATAGGGTTGAGGCAACTTATACAAGTCGTTGTACTTGTCCAGGTGGATATTCATTCGTACTAGCATCGAGATCAGCATATCGCGAGTCTGGATCGTGCACGGATTCGAAGCGTCCTTCAAATACATGCATTTCAACCAACTTGGCGATAGCGAAGTCTTAGCACTCGAGTTTTACATATCCTTTAGTATTGGATCGTGCACACGTTCAAGGCATCCCTCAAACATATGTCTTCAACCAAACTTAGAGATAGTAAAATCGGACAAGCTACTTGCGAAAATCTCAAGGGGTTTTCTTATGAATCATCAGGATACTTTCGACATGGTCAATCAAATCTGAGCCACTTTCCATTCCAACTCAAGTATTTGCACTGCTGTTAAGCGTGATCAATCCGATACCGACTAGCGTCCATCCATTCGGGTCAACTTAGTATACATTATCGTTCCCAAGTCTAACCCAAAGTCTTGCTGCCCCAGTTGTGATGCTTTATACAAGCCATATGGTATAGTCGGTGACACAGGTTCATTCACCCGGCACTGGGTTGTTTGCCTAATTTCTAGGTCAGCTCACAAGGTTATAGGTACAAGTTCAAGCACATTGCGATTAATTGTGCAATTTTGTCGCACGATGCTCGCCCCAATTACTAGGGTCAAACCATTATTTATTTACACAGGATAATCTACCCAAGCTCGTTTCACTCAGATTTCTAAACATTGAGCATAGATTATCCTATTCTCATCATACGTCCGTTTTCACGGGGGACGAGTCCATTCAGCAAAATCCACTATATCCATGATTTAGGACAAGCCTAGTAATTGGCATAGTCTATCCCTCCAACCATGCTTTGATAAAATCACTATCCATTTCAAGTCTAGTCCACCAAGCCAAGATTCGATTCTAAACCTTTAGTTTAACTCTAATTCGTCCAACTTGATTCATGTATTCGTTCACGAAACCATCAAGCGTAATTTATTTCAGGTTCAAGGCTAACTTATCCATTAAAATATTTTTGATCATTTGTATTCCAAGTTTGTCTTATCGTGTCGAACTAAAAGTCAAGACGATCCATAAGTTGTCATGCTTCGGTCTCCCATAAGTTCGATCATCCACGTTGGACGTGAGATTATCACGTCGACGCTCCCGCTGGATAATCGTCATTATCCGGGCGTGGCGCTTGTACGGCATATAGTTACGCTCGCACAAGACAAGAACGTTTGAATGATATGGTTATCTTCGACACGATCCGAGACACCTTAATATTTTACCTTTTCTCCTTCCAAGTTATATATCCATCGAGTCAAGTCCATTCATGCAGTGATTATTTTTTGTCTAGTAAAATCGTCCAAATTTAATGTTACCGTTCGGTAAATCTATAGTCTTACCTTTTTTATTCCTCAAGAAACTAGTTTCAAATATTCAAGTCCAAGTCTATTCCATTTTTGATATGTTCTATTCATCGAGTTCGTTTGGAATAATCATCGAACATGTTCTCGTGAGTTCAATCATCCCCGCCGTACGTGAAATTACCATGTCGGCGCTCCCGCGGGATAACTGTTCTTGTTGGGACTGGTTTCGAGAGTTATCATTTCGAACTAGATTTCAAGATCGTTCTTCCGAACTCCAAGCCAAATCTATTATCGTTCATCTCTTTCATCAAAACACAATATTCATTTCAGGCTAACTCTATTCGAGCGATATTGTATTCAAGTTCAATCCATTTGCTTCAATCCGAAATCACTCGTATAATCCTCTAAGTTTCCAACAAGATTTCTTAACGAGATATCAATTTTCACTTTCGTGAATCCCAATTCGATGTAAGTCTTATTATTTATTCAAGATATTACGAAATTATTCAATCCAACTATTGTACGAGACTTATGAGTCCGTTTGGACGTTTCCTAATGATTCCATACACCACTCGGAATTGAGTCATCCCATTAAATCCATATTCGATAGTCATCCAAACAAATTATATTCGATTTGTATCTACGACATGAAATATCGTTCAAGCTATTTCCCAAAGTTCAAGCACGATTCTCTATATTCACCTAAGCGATAAATCCGAGAATGGTTCTATCGGTTGGCATTCTAAGTCTGACTCATCTTATTTCCGAACGATATCCAGATCTTATTTTGCACTAGTTTGCACCAAGGGTCTTGGCGCGATACTCTACACAACTTAGCTGAAAGGCTGTGTGCAAGCAAATCGTTCGGGACAATATTCGATTTCGCACTAACCAATTGGGAAAATATGTATAGGCAATTTGGGTTTGCACATAAGTCGTATTTCTAGCATGAGTCAATTCCCAAAAGGGCTAGCACAGGTTGGCACAAGGCCGAGCATTTCAATATCATACAAGCAATCACCTCATTCAATTGCACATTTTTTAAAAGTATTTAGACTCATTGTTGGAACATTCCGTTTGGGACATTGAGAGAGAGTGTGCACATAACCCACGAACGAGATTTCGAAACTAAGAAAATCAGAGTGAAGTCCAAAGGCGTATAAGCCAAGCTCTGATACCAATCTGTCACGCCCCGATCTCCCGCAGGCTAATCGGCCGTCCCCGCTAGGCGAGAATCACCGCGCCAGCGCTCCCGCGAAACGATCGCTTGACCCATCAGGGCGTGATACCGCACGAGCGTGAGTCGCGCCCGTGTAAGGCCGTGGTTCATTGGCTGGCGGTAAGAAGTCTAAGCCACAGGATCGCACAGATTGTTCGAGTGCAGCAAAATTATAAATGCATAGGCGATTGGTAACAAGTTCACTAAGTCGACAATAGCGAAAGCATTGAATAACACAAGTAAAAGTAAATCAAACTTATTATTGATATAAACAAGTGTTACAGGCGGCACTTGGCCGAGATTATAATTCGCTCAGATCTCTCTCTTGAAACAGTAAAAGCGTGCCAAGTGGCTACAATTGAGGAATGATTGTATAGGCGATGTTCAGGCGATGTTCAGGCGATGTTCCAATATTATGTCTTGTATATGTGCTTATGTTCCAGATGCAGCGCTCCAAGGCTCCAGAGTGAACTCCACGCCTTAGTACACACTGTCACGCCCCGATCTTCTGCAAGCTAAATCGGCCGTCCCCGCTTGGCGAGAATTACCGCGCCAGCGCTCCCGCGGAACGATCGCTTTGACCCATCCAGGCATGATGCCGTACGAGCGTGAGCCACGCCCGTGCAAGGCCGTGGTTCATTGGCTGTGTCACCCCCACATTTCAGATTAGAGGTATTTTCGTCTTTTTATATTTTAATGTATTAATATTACATGATGTGTGTATAGATATATATTATATTGTATAGTATTCATTAATGCATGAGTTAGTAGACTAGACCTAGATGCCCACTAGATGGAGCCCTGACCGAAAAATAGTGTGATGGATTTAATTTGTAATTTTGGGGATTAATTATTGAGGATTATATTTATTGTCGTGATTTTATTTAATTGTTGCGTCTTACCGTTGCTTCGATATTTGGAGCGCTACCCTAGCCCTTGCCTTCCAAAAAATTTCACATCTTTGTCCTAGACATGCCTGCCTTCTTTTTCGACCTTTGTGTAACTTATAATTATGTTTTCTTGTGCTTCGTTTTAGCCGCACAATTTTTGTCACGAACATTTATTTAATTCTTAATAAATCCAGTTTGTATCCTTGTGCGTTCCAATCAAAATTGGAGACACAATCTCGACCCATTTTGATTAACCCAAATTAGAGTAATATTCTATTATGAGTCCACTTCATTCATGACACTTGTGTCCCACTGAATTTCAATCCCTTGTACTTCCAATTTATTTTAGAACACTAATTGTATTTATTTTAATTAAATAAACCATAAACCCAACTTTGTGTATTTTCCAATTGTTGGGCACTTTTATGCAAAAGTGCATTAAGATGTCCATCCCGTTGGATACGACACGTGAATAAACCTATTTCTCCTTCATGTGCATTTTCCATGATTTTTGGGAGTGTGTAATACAACATCAACCTCCTTAAAACCATGGCTCTCCTTAACCTTGAACCGATGTAATCCGAGCCATTCTTTTTGAACCCATTCAAATCCTAGCCCATTGAAATCCTACATGAGAGGCCCAATCCCAAGAGGGGTTGACCAGTCAAACTCTTCTAGGTCAAATTAAACCCCTACATGTATATAAATAATCTTTTCCCTTTTTCTTTACTTTTCCTTTTCTTTGTAAACCAAAACCCCCAGCCGACCTTACCATCATCCCTTCTTCTTCATCCCTCTTCCCCGTCCACATCGAGATCCGCTCGCCGAAGTTCAGATCCCCTGCCGGACCAGAGCCCCTCCACGTCCACCAAGCCGAGCACCTGAGCCGCCTGAAGCCGACGACTTCGTCTCCCTCTCCGCTCTCCTCCACACGGCTTCATCCATCTCCCTCGTCAAACTCCACCCGACTGCACCCTCACCCGATATCCTCCGCCGGAAACTGACCGTCGAGACCCGCTGCTCTCCCCGACCAACACGCCGTGAACGATGCTGACCCGCTGTCTCCACCTCGCCTGAATCGGAGTCCCTGAACCGACGCTGTCGACTGCTCCTCCGTAGTTCGGTCACCTGAAGACCAACCCAACGCCTGTACCCCAGCCTCCTCAACCGGACTTGTCACACCCCAGTCCCAAAATACCGAGGGACTAGACACGTGGCAATGGCCAACAGCACACACCGATGGACAAACCCAATTTAATGGATCCATCAGGGCATGCTTAAGCTGTAGTACAACAATAAATAGGTCCAATGATACAAGTCATAGACTATTCTAATCTCATCCATAACAGATAAACACAGATCAAATGCCAGAATAAATGCAAATAAAATAAACTAACAAATCTCAATAAAAGTATCTCGGAGAATAATTCGAGAATAATTCTGATACATCAAAGCAATAGACTGGAAATAAAATAACTAGAAACAGAAATAAATGAGTATCTCAAGCCAATACTCAGGAGAAGTCCTCTGGCACAATCTCGTCCTCGGGTGTCAGTACAGCTCCTGTTCCTGCTTCTGCTCCTGCTAATGCTCCTATACTGTATAACTCTGGGTGGATCTCCTCTGCTAATCCTGGGGACATAATCCGGATCCAGGTCCTCAGGGGACATAACAAGGTACAAATAATACAAGCCAACATGAATGCAGTAAAATAGTGAATGGAATAAACAGGGTAAATATGTAACCATCTAAGTGAAATGCAAGTGAGAGCATCACTAGTACTCAGGCTGAGCCACTACAAGCTCTGTGTTGGGGAGCCGGTAGCAGTAATAATGAGTAATGGGCCAAGCTCGGGTTTCAGAGTCTTGTGCCTCACAATAATATGGGATATATATGTAATCAGCCTGTAGACTGTGTGTCTCTCCCCACCCAATGTAATCACACGTCTCATGTCCACGATGCATCATGTCCATGTCACGTACAATCATATATAATGCAGCAAGTCATAGAGTATCTAGGAATATAATGTCAATGTCAAATCCTGCATCCTATACAGAATCACCATGAATATCTCAGAAAGATCATGTCTCATGTATAGTGTCAAGTGTCCTGGGTTGTAGTGTACTTGATAAGACAAGTACGAGAATGCAAAGGGTCACGAATATCCATCTCTAGATGATAATACACAACACCGCGTACGGTGTTGGCACCCGATTAATAATCGGACGCTAAGTAAGTCACACGGTCCTAGGTCAAGCATGCACAACAATATAAATGAATCAAGGAAAATATGTAACAAGACTGCAAAGTTGGCAAGGTACACTTGCCAACAATGTATAAATAAGTCAAGGAAATAAATAGCAAAACTGCAGGATTTGGCAAGGTACACTTGCCTCGGGTTCTGGCTCCAACTGTAGCTCTGGTCCCAGTGTGATCTGTAGGTACTACTCCGGTTGCTAAAATAAATATTACCATTAGATTCAGAAAATATCAAATAGCTAGAAATGCCTGTCTTTAAGTCCAATTTGGACACAGGGGCAAAAATGATATTTCCGGGTCAAAGCGGGGTCCACATGTGTGCCACTTTGCACCGAAAAGCGTGTCAGGGTCAAAGGTCTCCAAATTCGTCAAACTTAGTGTCAACAAGTCAAGAACGATGATACGAACCCAACAGAACTTCCAGAATTGGATTTCGATGAGCCGATCACAAATTCGCCCGTCAAGTGGAGCCTGTGGGGCCCACGATACGCGATTTTGTCAACGTTCTCAGAATCGAACCAAACTTGGGTCATAGGACCAGCGTATTGCTACGAGTCCGATGGCGTAAGTTTCGTCTCGATCCGACGTGTGTACATAAAGTTACAACGTGTTCCAGAATAGGCAGATACGGGGCGTTGTCGGCGAATACGCGTTGATTCCGGTGTGCACGCACATCCAAATCAATTTCTGCGAAATCCCGCACGTCCGTATCAACGATGCGCACATTTCTGTAAAGATCGCGTGCGATCAAGTCGTCCCGTTTGGCGGGGCGCACTCAGTTCCGGAAGAAAATAGGGTATTATTTTTCCTGTTTTTTGATCGCGGTTTGCGATCACCACAGGACGCGACGCACCGAGCGGGTTGCACGGGCATCGAGAGGGTCATGCAGGGTTCGCGTCACAACAGACGGGACAGAAAATAGAGCAACGAGAAGAGAGAACGGGTTACCTGAACAGGGCTCCGTGAAATCTAAATTTCTCGTGTCCGCGTCGTCTCGACACGAGCTGAGTCATGTCCGGGTACTGTTCAACTTAGTGTTAGGGCTAGGGTTCCGATGCTGCTAGTCGGAGCTCGCCGAAGGCTGCGCTGGCAGGGGATAGGCTTCGCCGTGGTTGGCTCAGGCGTCGGCGGAGAGGTGGCTGGGCGACGGGCTGGAGGCTCGAGGAGCTGTGGCAGGGTCGGCTCGCCTGGGGAGGGTCGGGCTCGGTGGCGACTGAGGTCGAGGGCGAGGACGGAGGAGGAAGGGAGAGAGGGCGGAGCTGTAGGGCTGACGGAGGCGTGATGGTGGAGCTCACCGGAGAAGACGGAGGAGGGGGAGGAAAAGTTTAAGTGATCGGGTTCTGGCGGGTGTGGGTTCAACGGAGGAAGTCGTGGCCGCGGGGAAGTCTGGCAGCAGGGACAGCCTGGAGTCAGGTAGAGGAGAACGGTGGCGGGGTGATGCTGAGGAGGTCGACGGTGGTGTTAATGGCGGTGGTGTAGGCTGTGTTCGTGGTGTCGATGAAGTTCAGGCGGTGTAGGCGGTCGACGGGTGGAGGAAGGAAGTGGTCGTTCAGGTGGGGACTCGGGGTGAGCGATGGTCGAGACGAGTCTCGGGTGGAGTCGAGGAGGGGATGCTGTGGAGTCGCTCGGGGTCGAGATTGGACAGGGAAGGAGGAGGAGGTCTAGGGTTCCGGCGAAGCTACTGGCTGCGGGCGGCGGAGCTGGAGAGAGAGAAAGGCGACGGCGGCTACGTGGATCTCGAGGCCAATAAATAGGCGCGCCGCCGGGTCGGAATAGTGATTTTGACCCGAATTAGGATTAGGGTTTCGGTGTGGGTTTTGGGACCGGGTCGGGTTCGATTCGGATCCGACCCGACCCGTTAAGGCTGGGTTTGGTTCAGTTGAACCGGGTCTGAGTTGGTTTGGGTTGGTTTGGTTCAATTGAACCGGGTTTATTTTAGGGGTTTAATTCGGTTAATTAAACTTAGTTTTTAGGGCTTTAAAAATGTTTCCGGAGTCCAATAAATTCCCGAAAAATTATCCTATGTCCAATTTTCCATTTTACACAATAAAATATTATTTCCATAATATTTTAATATTAATTAACAGAAATTAAAAATTATTTAATTACCAAATTCCTAGGTTTTAATTA
The DNA here is from genome assembly GCA_036927795.1 of Iris macrosiphon. Taxonomy (NCBI): domain Eukaryota; kingdom Viridiplantae; phylum Streptophyta; class Magnoliopsida; order Asparagales; family Iridaceae; genus Iris; species Iris macrosiphon. The sequence goes on along the minus strand of JAYESA010000066.1, from coordinate 589,798 downwards.
CAGAAAAAATCCCAGAAAATCCCAGAAAATTTGTGAAAGATCCAAATTAAAAATTCCTGAAAATCAGGGGGCTCCTCCACCGCTCCGCCTGAGCACGACCCACACGACCCCGTCTCCACCTCGGATCTCCACCCCTCTTTCCTGCCTCCTCCTCGACACCCGAGCATGCCTGAAGCCGGCCATCTCCGGCCATTCCCCACCCTAATGCCAGCAGCACGCCTCCATCAATCCCTCCATCTAGACTTTACCTCCTCGCCAAGCCCTCCAACTCCGGTAGCCACCCCTCGACTGAACCGCAGCCCGGACATCCCTCTCCGACTCCACGACGACCAACCCGTCCCTCTCCCTGAGTCCCCCCTGCGGCCATCTCCACCTGAACGCTCAACCCATCTCCTTCTCCACGACACCCCGGATAACTCGCCACCTTCGCCTGAACGGTCTCCCCCTTCGCCTCCACACGTTGCTGCGACTCGACCAGGAATCCCCTCGACCGGAGACCATCTGCTGCACTTGTCGACTTTTCGCTGAACGCTGTGCATCACCATCGCCATCGTCATCCCCGTCCCCTATCATCATCACCGCCTTCACCATCACGATCACCTTCACCACCATCGTCGTTGTCATCACCGCGCTCGTGCACGTGCATGCCGAAGCCAAGGTGAGGAGCATTTCTCTTGATTATTGTGTGCGCGTATACGTGTATCCTTCATTGTATACATGCGTATTGTAGTTGGTATTGGTATGTGTATTGGTATATTGGTGTATTGTATGTACATATTATATATCTATATATGTATGAACCTAATTGATATATATGTAGGGTATATGTACTAGTATATATATTTAAATATATTTTTGGCATATATATGTGTATATATATATATAGTATATTCTCAACTAGTATATATGTACATACGTATATGTACGGTACATGTATCCCTAGCACATGTTTAATATATATACGTACGTGGTATTAATTCTATTTAAAGTATATCTAAATGCATATATCTATTATAATTGCAATTAGTTAGTATTAATGTTTATGATAAATAATAATAGGTATTATATGCCCATGTACTAGATGACCCGAGTGTAACCACGGATACCCCGTAGTTACATTGACCTGTAGCCCTGTAAATGTTAGAAGACTGCCGTATGTACACCGGCGTACTTGCAAGACCCGTATCATTGACTGTCTATCTTGCACAGCAATTACAGACGCGAAACCCATGCAATTTTACGTACACTTGACCCTAGTTGACCAGTGTCATACCTAGCGTAGCCCTGAGTTCAGTGTATTTTTATTGTGTGTTAGAGAAATGTCTGATACAATATTGTATTATATGATGTCTATAGGATTGTTGGATTGTTCAGACAAGACTTCGGAATCAGGTTATTAGTATTGCCAGCAGCAGGACCCCAGGCGAGTACATTCTCTGACAGTTTCTATTATGTTGATTATCTCTATAACTCTTGTTGTATAGCGTACATGACTCTGACACTGTTATTTACACGAGTTGGCATCATCGAGACCTGTCATGAGGAGTCGTGATTTGGAATCCTTCGTGCTAGCTGGGGAAAACGAGAAAATATTAGTAGCTTGTGTGATCATACCCAACTTTACATGCATCATAGCTCACTCACACCTCACGTCGGTGCAGCCTTACCATTACATGCCTCATAGCCGTTACATATGGTTAGCCTGACCTTACAGGGATGATCGCTAATCAATGTAATGAGTCTTATTAGTGCCAAGCCGATCACATGATATGCTAATGTTTCATACACTTAGTTAGATGATTCTTGACATGTATCTCTAGTACATTGATCTAGCATCTTTACATATTCTAGCTATTGTTCTTGTACACACATATATACCAGTTAATTGTTCATACGTGTACTTGTATTTCTATTTCATTGCTAGATGTACATTGATGATGACATGCTTCAGTATTCCTTTATTCCAGTATTTCTTATTCCAGTATCTCTTATTGTCGGTTTTTATAACTGTCTTGTATTTCTTTACACTGTGTTATAGTTTTTGTCAATATATGTGGAACTGCTGTTAGAGGTGTATTTTGTTCCAATCCTGACTGGATATTTTTTCCAGACTGTGACTTAGAGGACTTGTTTCCAGCATACTTGGAGACTGGATATTATTGAGTGCAGGTTAGACTATTTATTGTTGTTTAGACTTGTCTTGTATTTCATATGTTTTCTTCGATATCTCATCGTGCTTTATTTTTCGTGATTGAGTATTCCATATTATATTGTGATATTTGTGTCTCCTTATGGAGTTGGATATTCATGTGAGATTGATTAGATAGTTACATGACCAAGACAGCGTTCTACCGCCGATGCTGCGGCGTAGGCTGGACGTACCCACGCACTCGTGCCCCTATACCGGGTGCGGGTCATGACACATTTTTAGTGGTAGTCCATGTAGGTCAGATTTCGCAAGTTGTGCGATATCGTGGTAGTGCGACATATTAGTTGTACTACTGCGTGCCTGCGATAGGATATAGGACATAGGATACTAGGATGAGAGAGGATACTCAATCACAAATTATTTGAGAGATTCCTGGGACGACCCTTGAAAATCTTATTATAATTTCTAATTTAAATATTTCTCTTGTTTCCGTCCGTTCTCACTTATTGAACTTGATTCTTGTTGATCAGTTGTTAAATTTAAATCTTGGTATCATTGTTGAGTTTGATTCTTGTTGACCAGTTGTTAAATTTAATTCTTGGTATCGTTGTTGAGTTGATTTCATATCAAAATAAATTTTATGGGCTAAAATTTACAGTATCATCTGATGGCATATATTGATGAGGATAGTGAGAAAGGTAAAACGTCTACTTTGGTTATGGAACCTAGAGTTTATCGCAGCCATACTAGCTGTCATGACGAGAACGTAGGAACCTGACTTGGATGTACATACTTAAGTTATAAATTTTAGAGTCTCTCATAGCCATACCGGTTGGCGTGGCGAGGATTCTAGATGACATGATTATAGAGTTGCATACCTTAGTTATGAAACCTGTCGTTTATCGTATTTATGCTTACTGGCGTGGCGAGGATTCTGAGTGTCATGATTTCGGACAGACGTGTATGATTATCAGGTTGTATCTTAAATTTGATCTTAAAGTATAATCTCAATACTTATCTATTTTCGTTACTACAGGACTTTGTTCCATCGTTTCTTTTCTTTACTAACAGTAGAAATACCTTCAGTCCTTAATCCAGTTCCTTTTGAGCTTCTTTTCTTTGAGGATTCCTTGTTAGTATGATAACTGGTGACTTGCAATTATGTATGTATCTTGTATCAGTGTTGTCTGAGTGTGACTTATGAGTTTATAAGCATTTCTTAGTTGGACATGTGATAGTAGGCATCAATCTAGAGTTAACCCATAGCGTAGTATCTCGTAGCAATAGTTCTACAAACATGTGTTATTATAGTTAGTATTGGTACTATAGGTAGAATGAGGAGTAAAGAGTATCAGATGGTTCCAAGAGTAAGTATCAGAGTCAGCATGCCAGTCCTGGATAGTCATGAATTTATGTAGTTGGGTAATCCATGAAAACAATTAAGTATCAAGGATTTGTGTTGAAAATTAATGGAGCATGATATTCAATTTGATAGTTGATTACTTGGGTGTGTCAAGAGTAAAGGAATGTATACGCATAAAATGTATTAATGAGTGTGCCATGGATAGATAAATATCAAGATTGGTCAAGGAAGGTATGAAGTGTATCACAGATTAGTGTATCAGCCTGTAAAAGATTTAAGGGAAGATACATATACATCAATTGAGATATGAAACCATTGCCTGCCTTTGAGAGTGAAGTGAGGCATGTGTATTATATAAGTTATAAAAAGTGCAAATGGTCATGAGTTCTAATAAGTGTGATGAGGTGATCTGATGATGAAGCTAGTGTTACCATATCAATAGTGCTAGTATTTCTATATCAAGGATTTGTTGAGAATTGTGCTAGTAACATTAAGTATTTCGTGTGATGATAATTAGATTGGTGTATCAATTAATATAGATAAAAAATTATTGGAGAAAATACGTGTGATGATAACTTTGATCATTTGGAAGTAATATTGTAAGTAATCCAGGCAGTGCAATATACAGTACACAGTTGAGATTGTAAACAACTGGTGTATTTGAGTGCACCTTGAGTATTAGAGACTGTGAGTACTTATATGTATACTTGTGGATTTAAATGTATAATTTGAAGAGTGGAAATAAATTTCAATTTTTAAGAATTTTGAGGAGTTGAGATTTTATGTTATTAAAATGTTTGAGGATTCAAAATTTGATTCAATAAACATAGTCAAAGCTATAAAAATTTTTGGAAGTGATTAAAATTTTATTTCGATATTTGAATATTTGACTTTTGAGGAAAGTATATGCATTTTATTTTAAATTGTTCAAGAAGTTAAATTTTGATAATTTTATTTTGAGGATTAAATTTTATGGTGGGTAAGAAATGTATATTAGTAAATGAGTGGTTGATGTGCATGTGTAAGGATCTATTGGCTTGAGAATGCCTGAGACGGCACTGCAAACTGACTTGGGTGTCCATCTAGAGTTGTATTAGAATGAGTAGTACTTAGTATGGTGTGTTGCACTTTGTGTGCCCTTGAGTGATAAGAATAAATAGTATAAACAATTGTAGTAGGTAAGAGAACTAGCAGTGGGTGTACTTGTAGTAAAAACTGTGGTACCTAAAGAGATAGAGGTATCAAACTTTGGATGCATCATTTGACCTATGATTGTGTTAGAGGTCCTTGGTATCAGATTTTGGTACTAATAGACAGATGTGTGTAATGTTGATGTATCCATGGATATCTTGTGGACTAGTGATTAGTTGATATGGGTAACAGTGTATAGGGACAGGAATTTATGAATAAATGTGCCAGAGTTAAGTGTACGATAGAGGTTGTAGATGTCCAAGTAATGGGTTAGAAGACTGTATTCTGTTCTTTCCTCATGTTCCTTTTTCCGTCTTTTGATTGATTCCTTAGTACCGTAGCTTGTATCAATAATTTTCTTGCTAGAATATAGTTAGTAGTAAACCCCGACAGAGACCATAATACCATGACAAAAGAGACTATGACCATGCATGTTTCATCTAGATTGCATATTTTATCTAGATTGCGTGTTGTATTACGTGTTGTATGACTATAGGTAGGATTCTCTTATACTTTGATTGTTGAGGGTTTGATCGTAGTGAAGAATTAATGAAGAGGTTATGATTTGACAAAGAGAGACAATGTGCTTTAAATTTCGAGGATAAATATTTATTTAAATGAAGAGAGTTGAGAATTTAATATGACAGAATTGACGATTTGTTAAATCATAATTTTTTATGAAGATTGTGGTATGCTTGAATGTCACTAACATTTGAGGAAATTAAGAAGATTATCATTATATTCATTGGACTGCAAGTTATGAACTTATATTGAATGTGGTATTTGAAGATTTTATAACTATTACATTATTTAATTTTGTATGGAAAGAAATCGAGGATTAAGATCACTAATGGGTTAGTGTTCGATTTTAAATTTTGGGATGAGGATTTAAATTTTATAAACATGCATCAATTGGATTTGAATTAGAGTAGTAAGATGATTAATGGATTAGTGTTGAATTTAAATTTTGGGATAAGATTTTTAAATTTTATGCATTGACTGGATTTCAATTAAAGGATTGGATAGTAAATTTTGTATTTAGTGATTTATTCAAAATTTGAGGAGTAAGATGATTAATAGGTTAGTGTTTGAATACAAACTTTTTGGATGAGATTTTAAATTTTATAAATGTGCATTGATTGGATTTAAAATTAGAAGATTGGATATTAAATTTTTGAGTATTTAATTATTAACATCAAATTTTTGAGGAGATTATGATACGACTGGAATTTAATTTTTAAATTTGAGGATTTTTCAGAAAAATGATATCTATAAAATCATGAAAGTTGGTGAAATAACAATATGGATTTGCTTCAGGATTATATGGTTTGATGAATTTAATTTTGATGGTACAATAAAATAATGAATAAATACAACTGTTGAGGATCTTAAATTTTGAGGACGAAATGCTTTTAAGGAGGGTAGACTTGTCACCCCCACATTTCAGATTAGGGGTATTTTCGTCTTTTCATATTTTAATGTATTAATATTGCATGATGTGTGTATAGATATATATTATATTGTATAGTGTTCATTAATGCATGAGTTAGTAGACTAGACCTAGATGCCCACTAGATGGAGCCCTGGCCAAAATATAGTGTGATGGATTTAATTTGTAATTTTGGGGATTAATTATTGAGGATTATATTTATTGTCGTAATTTTATTTAATTGTTGCGCCTTACCGTTGCTTCGATATTTGGAGCGCTACCCTAGCCCTTGCCTTCCAACAAATTTTACATCTTTGTCCTAGACATGCCTGCCTTCTTTTCTGACCTTTGTGTAACTTATAATTATGTTCTCTTGTGCTTCGTTTTAGCCGCACAATTTTCGTCGCGAACGTTTATTTAATTCTTAATAAATCCAGTTTTGTATCATTGTGCGTTTCAATCAAAATTGGAGACACAATCTTGACCCATTTTGATTAACCCAAATTAGAGTAATATTCTATTATGAGTCCACTTCATTCATGACACTTGTGTCCCACTGAATTTCAGTCCCTTGTACTTCTAATTTATTTTAGAACACTAATTGCATTTATTTTAATTAAATAAACTATAAACCCAACTTTGTGCATTTTCCAATTGTTGGGCACTTTTATACAAAAGTGCATTAAGGTGTCCATCCCGTTGGATACGACACGTGAATAAACCTATTTCTCCTTTATGTGCATTTTTTCATGATTTTTGGGAGTGTGTAATACAACATCAACCTCCTTAAAACCATGGCTCTCCTTAACCTTGAACCGATGTAATCGGAGCCATTCTTTATGAACCCATTCAAATCCTAGCCCATTGAAATCCTACACGAGAGGCCCAATCCCAAGAGGGGTTGACCAATCAAACTCTTCTAGGTCAAATCAAACCCCTACATGTATATAAATAATATTTTTCCCTTTTTCTTTACTTTTCCTTTTTCTTGTAAACCAAAACCCCCAGCCGACCTTACCATCATCCCTTCTTCTTCTTAATCCCTCTTCCCCGTCCCTGTCGAGATCCACTCGCCGGAGTTCGGATCCCCAGCCGGACCAGAGCCCCTCCATGTCCACCGAGCCGAGCACCTGAGCCGCCTGAAGCCGACGACTTCGTCTCCCTCTCCGCTCTCCTCCACACGGCTTCATCCATCTCCCCCGTCGAACTCCACCCGACTGCACCCTCACCCGATATCCTCCACCAGAAACTGACCGTCGAGACCCGTCGCTCTCCCCGACCAACATGCCGTGAACGACGCTGACCCGCTGTCTCGACCTCGCCTGAATCGGAGTCCCTGAACCGACGCTGTCGACTGCTCCTCCGAAGTCCGGTCACCTGAAGACCAACCCAACGCCTGCACCCCAGCCTCCTCGACCGGACTCCTCTACCGCTCCGCCTGAGCACGACCCACACGACCCCGTCTCCACCTCTGATCTCCACCCCTCTTCCCTGCCTCCTCCTCGACACCCAAGCATGCCTGAAGCCGGCCATCTCCGTCCATTCCCCACCTGAATGCCAGCAGTACGCCTCCATCAATCCCTCCGTCCAGACTTCATCTCGTCGCCAAGCCCTCCAACTTTGGTAGCCACCCCTCGACTGAACCGCAGCCCGGACATCCCTCTCCGACTCCACGACGACCAACCCGTCCCTCTCCCCGAGTCCCCCCTTCCTCAGGTGATCACCGACCCTGCGGCCATCTCCACCTGAACGCTCAACCCATCTCCTTCTCCACGACACCCCGGACAACTCGCCACCTTCGCCTGAATGGTCTCCCCCTTCGCCTCCACACGTTGCTGCGACTCGACCAGGAATCCCCTCGACCGGAGACCATCTATTGTACTTGTCGACTTTTTGCTGAACGCTGTGCATCACCATCGCCATTGTCATCCCCGTCCCCTATCATCATCATCACCGTCTTCACCATCACGATCACCTTCACCACCATCGTCGTTGTCATCACCGCACTCGTGCACGTGCATGCCGAAGCCAAGGTGAGGAGCATTTCTCGTGATTGTTGTGTTTGCGTATACGCGTATCCTTCATTGTATACATACGTATTGTAGTTGGTATTGGTATGTGTATTGGTATATTGGTGTGTTGTATGTACATATTATATATCTATATATGTATGAACCTAATTGATATATATGTAGGGTATATGTACTAGTATATATATTTAAATGTATTTTTGGCATATATATGTGTAAATATATATAGTATATTCTCAACTAGTATATATGTACATACGTATATGTACGGTGTGTCACGACCCGATTCCGTAGAATCGTTGGGGCGTCCCCCAAATCGTGATGCCGTGCGGGCCTGGGGTTGCGCCCGCACAAGGCTAAAGTATTTTGCATAGCAAGCACATATTCAGAGTACGCAGATAAATTGAAACACGGATTTGAAACATGAAAAAGTTCTCTTTATTGATAATGAACATCTATTACAAACTCTTGAACGAGTTAGCTATTATGCCGAACGGCTTACAAAAGAGTTGACTCAAAATGAGATAGCAGTCCTGTACATTACATCCCTTTACTAAACTTCAAAAGATATAGACCTCCAGGTTGGAGGATAGCTTTGCCACGGAGCTGCATTTGTGTATGAAGAGTTGCAGCTTCGGACTTCAAAAGGCTTCAAGGGGCGCGGTGAAGATGCGCCAACAGCTGGACTGGATCGGAAAGACGAATTCGGGTTCTCGCTCGGTTCGCCTTGGTGCGGAGAACCTGTTTCAACGAGGGTCAGCTTATCGAAACATGCTGGTGAAGGCGAGCTAGCTGAACTATACCAATCAACACGTTGTTTAATGAAGCATGCATATTTGTGGGTTTCTATCTTGCCTTAGTTCATTTACAAGTAAGCAGCATATAGAATTTACTGAAAATGAACGTGCCACCGTTCGGTGGATTTTACCTGCCCGTCTGAATTACCTGCACAATACTTACCATGCCTTCCCTGAAACGAAGATACAAGTTAGTATGCAACAGGTTTAAATATACATAGGATCACTGGCTTGATGCCACGAAGGGACGGGTTATAGTCTCAAGACACAAATGATATACAACGCAGGTGGCGAGCCCCGCTGCATAACACTTTGTCCCATAACATACGACTATACATACGTTCTGTCCGGATCGGATCGGTCCTGGCGTCCCGGTGACCGTCCGCGGAACTCATAACATACCTTGTGCACAAGTTGTCCGTGATCAAGAGCACTCATAGAATTTATTCCATAGCATAACAGTTTTGCATAGTCATCCTGACAGTTTATTTCATAACAAGCATATTCCATACTTAGCACGATTCATAGAACAGTTATAAACGAACTAGCATACAGGATGATAACCGTTCATAAGTTTAGTTGACAAGCAGTATTCCCAAGTCTATTCCCTTTTTATCTTGATCTCTTTTATTATTATTTGGTATCGTTTGATCGGGGCGAAGGAGTGAAGCTTGGAAGCAAGGCTAGCTAATCGGGTTGGTAGCCACTCACTTAGAAGTTGGAAAGAAGAAGGAAAGAGGCGCTTCACGACTCTGCTCGCAAGCCGCCTACTGCTCGTTCATCTGCACACGAACAGCTCGATTAATACTTCTTCCTCTCTTTCCAATCTCGGAATAGAAGTGCAAGTCAATGAACAAAAATAATGAAAACCATCGAAACCGTTCAAGGAAAACAAGCAAATCCCAAAACCAACTCAAAGCACAAAAGCAACAAGCGATATCGAAAACCGAGGCAATAAAAGATAGCAGCGGAGAGGTCCCTCCTGACTCTGCCGCTAAGTCGATCCCGGGGGCACGGTCCACTGAATGTGGGAATCGATTCCGAAGAAACAAATCCATAATGAGGACGAGTTCTTGTTTCAATCTATCCCGATCGAACGATACCGTCTTGTGTTTCTTAGCCGCGCTCCTCGAATAGGAGGAACGGGGCGCTACATCCTACCCAACTAATTAGAAGTTTTGTCCCGAAACTTAGGAATAGAACCAACCGTTAGGGATTATTGGGTTGAGGCAGGAGCTTAGAGGGGAGTGGACAATCCCGAGCTATGTGGCCTGGCCCGCCACAGTTGAAGCATAGACCTTTTCTACTGTAACATCTATCAGTAGTGTGCCCTTGCCTTTTACAGAAATCACAGAATGGTCTCGGGTTTTCTTTTTGTGAACCGCCGTGGTTAGGGCGCTTTGCAGCGGTGTTTCCTCTATCGTTGCCTTGGCGTTTGTGATTGTAGGTATGCACAGCGCCGGTGGAAACGTGAGGATACTGCGGTTCCAGAGATAGGGCGTGATTCATGACTTCACGCATTGTCCCGTACTGATTATTGACCACATGCGAATGGATGGCAGGGCGTAGTCCACCTTCAAACCTTCTGGCTCGACTCGCTGCATCAGGTAAATAGGCCCTAGCGAATTTGGAGAGTCGGTTGAATTCGACGGAGTACTGCTTCACAGTCATACTGCCCTGCCTCAGTTGCACGAAATCATTTTCCATTTGACGTTGTACTGGAGGGGGTATAAACTCCTCTTCGAACGCGGCACGAAAGGTCGTCCACGAGATCGCCTCCTCTCCATGATCAAATTGGAGAGATCGTTGATGCACGTTCCACCAATCGTGTGCGTTGAGGCGGAGCTGTAGTTGCGCGCAGGCGACGCGCTTATCTTCGGGGACCTCTAGCAGAGCGAAGTGATCTTCAAGCTCGGCTAGCCAATCTAGAGCTACCACTGGGTCCTCAGTCCCGTTGAATGGGGTGTTGCAGACTTTCTTGAAATGGCCCAAGTTGAAGGCAGTCACGTCCCTCGGCCTTGGGATTTGAGGCGTCTCCACTTCAAGCATGGGCTGTTCCACCGGAGTCGTTGCTGTTGCGGTGGAATGGTTGGCAGCCAAAGTCTGAACTATCTGTTGCAGGGTATCTACCTGCTTCTGCTGGACTGAGAATCGGGTCTCTAGATTGCTTTCGAACTTGGCTTGGCAAGCATCATCTCTTTGTCGTTGCAATTTTAACATTTGCATTACCCGCTCAAGCGGGTCGACTTGAGATATGCCACGCTGGCTCCGCGAGCTTCCCGAAGTACCCGAACTGCTTTCTTGTGTTTCGTTCGGAGCTTGCGCTACAGATTACGCTGGTACCATTCCTTCAAAAGAAGGTAAATTACATTAGAATTATAATGTATTATGGACTTATTGCATGAACATATCTCATTTTGGCCTAGCGAGTTCAAGAGTTCGCACAGGAATTTGATCGTTAAAGGAACTTTTCCAGCACGAAGTCTAAGGAACTTGAATCTGTGCTCTGATACCACTATGTCACGACCCGATTCCGTAGAATCGTTGGGGCGTCCCCCGAATTGTGATGCCGTACGGGCCTGGGGTTGCGCCCGCACAAGGCTAAAGTATTTTGCATAGCAAGCACATATTCAGAGTACACAAATAAATTGAAATACAGATTTGAAACATGAAAAAGTTCTCTTTATTGATAATGAACATCTATTACAAACTCTTGAACGAGTTAGCTATTATGCCGAACGGCTTACAAAAGAGTTGACTCAAAATGAGATAGCAGTCCTGTACATTACATCCCTTTACTAAACTTCAAAAGATATAGACCTCCAGGCTGGAGGATAGCTTTGCCACGGAGCTGCATTTGTGTATGAAGAGTTGCAGCTTCGGACTTCAAAAGGCTTCAAGGGGTGCGGTGAAGATGCGCCAACAGCTGGACTGGATCGGGAAGACGACTTCAGGTCCTCGCTCGGTTTGCCTTGGTGCGGAGAACCTGTTTCAACGAGGGTCAGCATATCGAAACATGCTGGTGAAGGCGAGCTAGCCGAACTATACCAATCAACACGTTGTTTAATGAAGCATGCATATTTGTGGGTTTCTATCTTGCCTTAGTTCATTTACAAGTAAGCAGCATATAGAATTTACTGAAAATGAACGTGCCACCGTTCGGTGGATTTTACCTGCCCGTCTGAATTACCTGCACAATACTTACCATGCCTTCCCTGAAACGAAGATACAAGTTAGTATGCAACAGGTTTAAATATACATAGGATCACTGGCTTGATGCCACGAAGGGACGGGTTATAGTCTCAAGACACAAATGATATACAACGCAGGTGGCGAGCCCCGCTGCATAACACTTTGCCCCATAACATACGACTATACATACGTTCCGTCCGGATCGGATCGGTCCCGGCGCCCCGGTGACCGTCCGTGGAACTCATAACATACCTTGTGCACAAGTTGTCCGTGATCAAGAGCACTCATAGAATTTATTCCATAGCATAACAGTTTTGCATAGTCATCCTGACAGTTTATTTTATAACAAGCATATTCCATACTTAGCACGATTCATAGAACAGTTATAAACGAACTAGCATACAGGATGATAACCGTTCATAAGTTTAGTTGACAAGCAGTATTCCCAAGTCTATTCCCTTTTTATCTTGATCTCTTTTATTATTATTTGGTATCGTTTGATCGGGGCGAAGGAGTGAAGCTTGGAAGCAAGGCTAGCTAATCGGGTTGGTAGCCACTCACTTAGAAGTTGGAAAGAAGAAGGAAAGAGGCGCTTCACGACTCCGCTCGCAAGCCGCCTACTGTTCGTTCACCTGCACACGAACAGCTCGATTAATACTTCTTTCTCTCTTTCCAATCTCAGAATAGAAGTGCAAGTCAATGAACGAAAATAATGAAAACCATCGAAACCGTTCAAGGAAAACAAGCAAATCCCAAAACCAACTCAAAGCACGAAAGCAACAAGCGACATCGAAAACCGAGGCAATAAAAGATAGCAGCGGAGAGGTCCCTCCTGACTCTGCCGCTAAGTCGATCCCGGGGGCACGGTCCACTGAATGTGGGAATCGATTCCGAAGAAACAATTCCATAACGAGGACGAGTTCTTGTTTCAATCTATCCCGATCGAACGATACCGTCTTGTATTTCTTAGCCGCGCTCCTCGAATAGGAGGAACGGGGCGCTACACGGTGCATGTATCCCTAGCACATGTTTAATATATATACGTACGTAGTATTAATTCTATTTAAAGTATATCTAAATGCATATATCTATTATAATTGTAATTAGTTAGTATTAATGTTTATGATAAATAATAATAGGTATTATATGCCCATGTACTAGATGACCCGAGTGTAACCACGGATACCCCGTAGTTACATTGACCTGTGGCCCTGTAAATGTTAGAAGACTGCCGTATGTACACCGGCGTACTTGCAAGACCCGTATCATTGACTGTCTGTCTTGCACAGCAATTACAGACGTGACACCCATGCAATTTTACGCACACTTGACCCTAGTTGACCAGTGTCATACCTAGCGTAGCCCTGAGTTCAGTGTATTTTTATTGTGTGTTAGAGAAATGTCTGATGCAATATTGTATTATATGATGTCTATAGGATTGTTGGATTGTTCAGACAAGACTTCGGAATCAGATTATTAGTATTGCCAGCAGCAGGACCCCAGGCGAGTACATTCTCTGACAGTTTCTATTATGTTGATTATCTCTATAACTCTTGTTGTATAGCGTACATGACTCTGACACTGTTATTTACATGAGTTGGCATCATCGAGACCTGTCACGAGGAGTCATGATTTGGAATCCTTCGTGCTAGGTAGGGAAAATGGAGAAATATTAGTAGCTTGTGTGATCATACCCAACTTTACATGCATCATAGCTCACTCACACCTCACGTCGGTGCAGCCTTACCATTACATGCCTCACCGCTGTTATATATGGTTAGTCTGACCTTACAGGGATGATCGCTAATCAATGTAATGAGTCTTATTAGTCCCAAGCCGATCATATGATATGCTAATGTTTTACACACTTAGTTAGATGATTCTTGACATGTATCTCTAGTACATTGATCTAACATCTTTACATGTTCTAGCTATTGTTCTTGTACACACATATATACCAGTTCATTGTTCTTGCGTGTACTTGTATTTCTATTTCATTGCTAGATGTACATTGATGATGACATGCTCCAGTATTCCTTTATTCCAGTATTTCTTATTCCAGTATCTCACTATTCCAGTATCTCTTATTGTCGGTTTTCATATCTGTCTTGTATTTCTTTACACTGTGTTATAGTTTTTGTCAATATATGTGGAACTGCTATTAGAGGTGTATTTTGTTCCAATCCTGACTGAATATTTTTTCCAGACTGTGACTTAGATGACTTGTTTCCAGCATACTTGGAGACTGGATATTATTGAGTGCAGGTTAGACTATTTATTGTTGTTTAGACTTGTCTTGTATTTCATATGTTTTCTTCGATATCTCATCGTTCTTTATTTTTCGTGATTGAGTATTCCATATTATATTGTGATATTTGTGTCTCCTTATGGAGTTGGATATTCATGTGAGATTGATTAGATAGTTATATGACCTAGACAGCGTTCTACCGTCGATGATGCGGCGTAGGCTGGACGTACACACGCACTCGTGTTCCTATACCGGGTGCGGGTCATGACAAGCTGGCGGTAAGAGTTCTAAGCGACAGAGTCGCACAGATTGTCCGAGTGCAGCAGAATTTATGAATGCATAGGCGATCGGTAACAAGTTCACTGAGTCGTCGATAACGGAAGCATTGAATAACACAAGTTGAAGTAAAACAAGCTCTTTATTAATATAAAGAAGTGTTACAGGCGGCGCTTGGTCGAGATTACAATTCGCTCAGATCTCTCTCTGAAACAGTAAAAGCGTGCCAAGTGGCTACATTTGTGGAATGATTGTACAGGCGATATACATGCGATGTTTCAACATTATATCTTGTATATGTGCTTCAGTTTCGGACGCAGCGCTCCAAGGCTTCAAAGTGAACTCCTGGCCTTAGCACGCATGAAGGAGGCATCCGCACCGAACGAGGTTCTCCCGCACCCTGCAAACGATCTGGTGGATTATCAGTACATTAAATGCACTGGTGGGGAAGCTACTCGCCCGCTCGATAAATCCAAACACGTAATATAGGTTCCGTGCACCAACTATTATGTTGTCTTTCTAGTTGTCTTAGGATCAGTTTCATGGCAATGTTGAATAGCCTAACTCGTGTGACAATGCGCCGTGCGATATAAGAGGAAACACGGCGGGACTTACCAACTTACCATTTTACCTTCCCTGTCTAAGACAAATATTGTTAAGTCAAGCATGAGAACGTATAAACATTCAGGGGCAATATCATATGCGAATACAAGTGTTTGGATGCAAGATTCATATCGTTTAGCTTATTCAGACTATTCTTTGATGCGATACATTGACTCGCACGCGGATAGCCGCTAAGCGAGGATGACTTGTTTATCTAGTTTATTTTACAAGCAAACATGCACAGGTTAAATATACGTAGCGATCACTAGCGTATGCTATAATAGACGATATAGTCTTTGACGAGAATGGTATGCAACGGAAGTACAAGAGAGGCTGTAAGCCATTTCGTCAAGAACAAGAGACTAAACAATAGGCCTCGCCCGGACCGGATCGGTGCCAGTTCCCCAGTGACCGTCCGCGAGACCGTGACCTTGTTGACAAGTTATCCGTGATCAAACGGTCGTCTAGGTTAAGTTATTCATTCAAGTCATTGAGGCAACAAGAGTACAAGATAAGAGGCATTGCCTGATTCAATTTGCAAAGCCTTTCTGAACAATATTTTGTGTAACAAGATGTGTTCCATGCTTAGCACAAGATGTATGATAGCATGTAATCAGATAACGGTTCACAAGTTAATTACTTGACAAGCAAGGTAGTGCATATCTATTATCGCACTACTCGAGGCATAGCGGGGTCTGTTGCATAAGACAAAGGTAGCATGCGAGGGTCTGTATATAAGCAATATTTTAATTCCATGTTCTAACACAAGCAATACAAGTTGGGATTATTCCCTTAGCTAGGTGCGTTGGATTCTTATTAGCATGCAGGGAGTGATTCACCTAGCGACTAGCATGTAGCATTCCATATTTTAAGTGTATTGGCTAAGCAAAGATAAGTTCACCGTAGCCACCCACCTTAGCGATGATTCGCCTCGGTTGAGCGATACGTCAAGCGAGCCTCTGGAAGCCTAAGCCGAACTCCTGTAGGGACAAGTCTGGATATCCTTTGCCTCAAACGAGTATTCTCGCCTGAGCAAAACGGGTCGGGTCATTACACTTTCGCCGTTTGAATCGGCAGTCCGCTTGAGCAGAACGGGGTGTTACATCATACCCAGCTCAGAAAAAGCTCGTCCTTGAGACTTACTGAGGGCAAGCCGTACTAACCCATTATGGATTCTATCCCAAGCGTAGCAATCGGTACTACTAAATCTAATTGAACACAATCTCCTACTAGGTTCTTTCGTTGTGTTACGTGTAGGTCGAGTCAATCTCATTTGCGCCTTAACGCGGGACATGTTGCTTAACGCGGAGCACGTTCAATCGATCTTGAATAATTATCTAAGGCTGAGGCAAACCTATACAAGTCGTTATACTTGTTTATTTGGATATTCACTTGCACTAGCATCAAGATCGGCATATCGCTAGTCTGGATCGTGCGCATATTCGAAGTGCACCTCTAGCATGAGTACGCCAACCAACTTAGCTATAGCGAAGTCTTAACACTCGAGTTTCACATTTTTCTTGAGTTTTGGATCGTTCACACGTTCAAGGCGTCCCTCAAACATATGCATTCAACCAAACTTAGAGATAGTGAAATCGGACAAGCTACTTGCGATAATCTCAAGGGTTTGCACAGGTCGGCGCAAAGGCCTTAGCATCACCATTTCATACAAGCAATCACATTATTCTAATATGCTTTTTGAAAGTATTTAGACTCATTATTGGAACATTCTGTTTGGGACATTGAGAGAGTGTGTGCACATAACCCACGAACGAGCTTTCGAAACTGAGATAATCGAAACGAAGTCCAAAGGCGTATAAGCCAAGCTCTGATACCAATCTGTCATGCCCCGATCTCCCGCAGGCTAAATCGACCGTCCCCGCTTGGCGGAAATTACCGCGCCAGCGCTCCCGCGGAAGGATCGCTTTGACCCATCCGGCCGTGATGCCGAACGAGCGTGAGCCACGCTCGTGCAAGGCCGTGGTTCATTAGCTAGCGGTAAGAGTTCTAAGCCACATAGTCGCACAGATTGTCCAAGTGCAGCAGAATTTATGAACGCATAGGCGACCGATAACAAGTTCACTGAGTCATCGATAACGGAAGCATTGAATAACACAAGTTAAAGTAAAACAAACTTTTTATTGATATAAACAAGTGTTACAGGCGGCGCTTGGCCGAGATTACAATTCGCTCAGATCTCTCTCTCTGAAACAGTAAAGCGTGCCAAGTGGCTATATTTGTGGAATGATTGTACAGGCGATATACAGGCAATGTTCCAATATTATGTCTTGTATATGTGCTTCAGTTCCGGACACAACGCTCCAAGGCTTCAGAGTGAACTCCTGGGCTTAGCACGCATGAAGGAGGCATCCGCACCGAACAAGGTTTTCCCGCACCCTGCAAACGATCTGGTGGATTATCAGTACATTGAATGCACTGGTGGGGAGGCTACTCGCCCGCTCGACAAATCCAAACACGTAATATAGGTTCCGTGCACCAACTATTATGTTTTCTTTCTAGTTGCCTTAGGATCAGTTTTATGGCAATGTTGAATAGCCTAACTCGTGTGACAGTGCGCCGTGCAATATAAGAGAAAACACAGCGGAAGTTACCAACTTACCATTTTACCTTCCCTGTCCAAGGCAAATATTGTTAATTCAAGCACGAGCACGTATAAACATTCAGGGGCAATATCGTATGCAAATACAAGTGTTTGGATGCGAGATTCATATCATTTAGCTTATTCGAACTATTCTTTGATACGACACAATGACTCGCACGCGGATAGCCTCAAAGCGAGGATGACTTGTTTATCTAGTTCATTTTATAAGCAAACATGCTCAGGTTAAATATACGTAGCGATTACTGGCGTATGCCATAATGGACGATATAGTCTTTGACGAGAATGGTATAAAACGGAAGTACAAGAGGCGCTGCAAGCCATTCCGTCAAGAACAAGAGACTAAATAATAGGCCTCGCCCGGACCGGATCGGTGCCAGTGCCCCAGCGACCGTCCGCAAGACTTTGACCTTGTGCACAAGTTGTCCGTGATCAAATGGTCGTCTAGGTTAAGTTATTTATTCAAGTCATTGAGGCAACAAGAGTACAAGATAAGAGGCATTGCCTGATTCAATTTGCAAAGCCTTTCTGAACAATATTTTGTGTAACAAGATGTGTTCCATGCTTAGCACAAGATGTATGATAGCATGGAATCAGATAACAGTTCACAAGTTGATTACTTGACAAGCAAGGCAGTGCATATCCATTATCGCACTACTCGAGGCATAGCGGGGTCTGTTGCATAAGGCAAAGGTAGCATACGAGGGTCTGCATATAAGCAACGTTTCAATTCCATGTTCTAATACAAGCAAATCAAGTTAGGATTATTCCCTTAGCTAGGTGCGTTGGATTCTTATTAGCATGCAGGGAATGATTCACCTAGTGACTAGCATGTAGCATTCTATATTTTAAGTGTGCTAGCTAAGCAAAGACAAGTTCACCGTAGCCACCCACATTAGCGATGATTCACCTCGGTTGATCGATACGTCAAGCGAGCCTCTGGAAGCCTAAGCTGAACTCATGTAGGGACAAGTCTGGATATTATTTGCCTCAAACGAGTATTCTCGCCTGAGCAAAATGGGTCGGAACATTGCACTTTCGCCGTTTGAATCGCCAGTCCGCTTGAGCGGAACGGGGTGTTACATGCACGAAGGAGGCATTCACACTGAACGAGGTTCTCCCATACCCTACAAACGATCTGGTGTATTATCAGTACATTAAATGCACTGGTGGGGAGGCTACTCGCCCGCTCGATAAATCCAAACACGTAACATAGGTTCCGTGCATCATCTATTATGTTGTCTTTCTAGTTGTGCCTTAGGATCATTTTTATGGCATATATGAAAAGCCTAACTCGTGTGGCAGTGCGTAGTTCGATGTAGAAGAAAACACGACAAAACTTACCAACTTACCAACTTGTCCTTCCCTGTCCAAGGTAAACCAAGTTAATTCAAGCACAAGCAGGTATAATCATTCCGGGACAATAGCATATGCAAACACTGTGTTGTTGTGAATGAGATTATGCTTTGGATGCACGAGATACTAGGATTTCTTAGATGTTTTGCATAAGATGTTCAAGTGCCCTTTATGAACAAGTGTTGTTATACCATGATCGTTTAGGTGTTCAGTTATTCTTGATACGATGCAATGACTCGCACGCGGATTGCTGCTAAGCGAGGATGACTTATCTATATGAACATGAGGTCACTGGCATGTGCCATAATGGATGGTCTAGTCTGGGAGGGAATGACTTGCGACGCGAGGATCAGGGCATCGCAGGCCATTCCATCCGATGCAGGAGATTATCAGGAGTTTCGGCCAGATTGGATCGGTGCCAGTGCCCCAGCAACCGTCCGCGGAACTAAAACCTTATTTCCAAGTTGTCCTGTGACCATGCAAGTCTCTAATCTTTCGGTCTTATATATATATATATATATATATATATATATATATATATATATATATATATATATATATATATGGAACAAGTTCGAGGCAGGATATATATATATATATATGGAACAAGTTCTAGGCAGAATATATATATATGGAACAAGTTCGAGGCAGGATATATATATATGGAACAAGTTTGAGACAGGATATATATATATATATATATATATATATATATATATATATATATATATATATATATATATATGGAACAAGTTCGAGGCAGGGCAGGATATATATATATATATATATGGAACAAGTTTGAGGCAGGATATATATATATATATATATATATATATATATATATATATGGAGGCAGCATTGTTCACAATATGTGTGTTGACTCCACGAGACATTTGATTCAGTACAGGATAGTATTGCTCCACGAGATGTGATTCTGGATCATTGACTTGGTGCAAATTTTCTGGTTCGGGAACTGCCTTAGCGACCAAATGGTCCCGGGTACTTTCAGGTTCATATTTGCCCGGAACGACTATTGTAGTCTTTCGAGGAGAACTTATATGAATGCATGATATGTACAACATTATAGGGTCTTGGCATAGTTTATGCAACAAGCATTCAATCGAGGCAATATATATATAAATAGGCAAGCATGCATTCACATGGAAACTTAAGCATTCACGTTAGCTCGGGTCCGAAGGTAAGCCGAGGAGTGAAACCGTAAAGGGACTTAACGAGCGATATGATCTAGGGTCATGCAGTAAAGTAGTAAAGAAGTGCACAACAAAGTGTATAATGTTCATATCGTTCTACTTGAGGCATAGCGAGGTCCAGTTGCACAAGGAAAAGGTAGCATACAAGGATCTGAATATAAGCAATATTTTATTTCTATGTTCTAACACAAGCAGTACAAGTTGGAATTATTCCCTTAGCTAGGTGCGTTAGATTCTTATTAGCATGCGGGGGGTGATTCACATAGCGACTAGCATGTAATGTTCCATATTTTAAGTGTGCTGGCTAAGCAAAGACAAGTGCACCGTAGCCACCCACCTTAGCGATGATTCGCCTCGGTTGAGCGATACGTCGAGCGAGCCTCTGAAAGCCTAAGCCGAACTACTGAAGGAATAAGTCTGGATATCCTTTGCCTCAAACGAGTATTCTCGACTGAGCAAAACAGGTCGGGACATTACACTTTTGCCGTTTGAATCGGTAGTGCGCTTGAGCGGAACGGGGTATTACATGCAGGTTGTGACACATTTTTATGGTGGCCCATGCAGGTCAGGCTTCACAACTAGTGCAATATCGTGGTAGTACAACGGCTTAGTTGTATTGCTGTGAGCCTGCGATAGGATATAGAATATATGATATAGGATGAGAGAATACTCAATCACAAATTAGGATTTCTTGAGAGATTTCTGGGACGACCCTTGAGAATCTTACTATAAACTCTACTTCAAAATCTGTGTTCACTTATTTTCATTCACTCTCACATGTTGTTGTTGAATTTGATTCTTGAAGTTCATTGTTGACTTTGATTCTTATATCGAGATAAATTTTATGGACTGAATTAGGGTATATTCTGATGACATATTTTGATGAGGATAGTAAAAAAGGTAAATGTCTGCTTTAATTATAGAGTCTAGAGTTTATCGCAGTCATATTAGCTAGCATGGTAAAAATATAGAGCCAATTTTGGGATATAGTTATCTTGGTTATAGAATCTAGAGATCTCGCAGCCATGCTAGCTGGCAACGCGAGAATTTAGATAACATAATTTGAGAGGCATGTACATTGGTTATGGACTCTATAGTTTATCGCAGCTATGCTTACTAGCGTGACGAGGATTCTGGGTAACATAATTTTAGATAGACGTATATGATTATCAGATTGTATCTTAAATTAGTTCTTAACATATCATCTCTATCATTCCACTCCTGTTATTATAGAATTTTGTTCCATCACCTTTCTTAGTTCAGGAATAGAGATATCCTTAGTTTCTCTAGTGTAGTTCCTCATAGAGCTTTATTTTAATAGTTTTTGAGGTTCCTTGGATAGTGTAGTGGTTTGGTAACTTGTAGTTTGGTTGTGTCAAGTTGAGTATTGGCGTTGGTTGTAGGAAGTATAGCTTGTGATTTTGAGAGTGGTTCTTGGTTGGATATATGAGCATCATGTATCAGTGTATAAGCCTAGAAGTAACTCGAAGCGTAGTACATTTGTAACAATGGATCTAAGGTTTGTGTCAGAGTATAGTTAGTGATTGGTACCATGGTATTAGAAATAAGATAGTTGTGAGAGGGTGTAGCATACCCATTTGTGATTCTAGGTATTGGTATCTTGTCATCATACATGTTTTAGATGGATATAGGGTCATATATAGCAATTTAATATCATAAAATTGTTTTGGGAATTAATAGAGCATCACTATTCTATTGGTGGTTGATACTTGGTTGTGTAGAGATGTGTATCCATGAGATATATTAGAGAGTGAGCCATGGTAGAGTGATACCCATAAGTGTATAGATGAGTGTGATAGTATTAGAATATATTGTGCTAGGTAGTAAGACTTGAGCTACATGTGGAAGTTGTGCATTAGTATGGATAGTAGTGTGTGTGATGAGCTATTGTGAGTGTTAATAAGTTAGTGTCTGTATACCAAGAGTTCCTAGAGAGTGCAAGTATCCAGGCTGTACCAAGATTAGGATAAGTAACATGTGATATGTGTCAATCTGATTTCAATAAGTATTATTGTGGGTGATAATATTATCTAGGTGTACCAGTGCGATATTAAGGTATGACATATAAGGGATGAGTCATGGAGCGTAAGGTATAGGTGTAATAGACAATGTGAATAAAAGTAACATGTATAGGAGTAAGTTTCAGTAGTGTGAGCACCTTGCTAGTGTATTGGAAGTGAGGGAGTAGTTATGGATCAGTTAACCGTATGATGGGTATAATGGAACCAATGAGATATCATAGTGTCATAGTGGGTAGGAGATATTTATGTATGTACATTGATAACAGATACAGGTAAATTACCTAGGGTGATTGTTAGGTGTAAGATATGAGTTTGCACCAGATGCCAAGATAGGAGGAGTACCTTAGTGTTAAAATCCAGAGTACCTCAAATATTAAGAAGATTTAGGGTACAAACATTCTAATGGCTAGTGTACTAAGTATAGTTGAGAGACATAAGTAACCTGGTATGAAAGTATCATCTAAGTGACACATATAGGAGCTAGTATCTTATGTAGATGGTGTCAAGACTGGGGTAGGTACCCTATAGAGAGTATTCTAGATTGGTAAGGGTATACCAATAGGGTACATGAGCGTGAGTGTATATAACTGTTCATTTGAAAGAAGAATGGTTAAGCAGTGTGCAGGTGACTGCAAGAAATTGAGACAGATAGAAGACTGTATGTATGTTAGAGGGTGAGCTAGAATAAGAATCAACATACTAGTGAATGCGTTCATGTGTCTCACAAGAAGTTAGAAAATCTGAGTGTTGGTAGAGCACCCTTCTAGTACTAGAATATAGTATCCTAGAAGTATTAGTATAGTATCCTGGGTAGTGTGTGTTAGTGTCTTAATGGCCTAGAATCATAGTATATCATCACTACCAGAATAACACATATTAGCGACGTCCAAAAATATCATTAATATATAAAATTACGTCGCTAAAATATTTTGACGACGTAACTAGCGACATTTTTACTACGTTATCGCGTATTACATGTCGCTGACAAAAAAAAATGTTGCTACTCGTCAATATAGCGACGTATATTTGCGACGAGTAGACGTCGTACTATACGTCGGTGAACAAGTATTGGAACGTCGCTACCTGGTACCATAGAAGTCGCTAGGAAGTCTCTACACGTCACTAAATTGAAAAAAAATAGGATATAGTTTGTAAAATATTTTCCAAGAAAACTCTACATGCAGTTATAAAATTATAGTTTATATAAATATACTCGGAGTAACCCTCCATTGAATTCCCTGGGTTCGCCAACACCGGTAAATTCACATACAGTTAATATGAATAATAAACTAAACTCACATAGAAAGAAATCTACAAAGTTATATTACACTAAATATGTCTCAAGAAGTAGATAAATGAATTTAAAATAAGTGTCACATGCATCTCAGAATGTAATGAAACGTATGAAATAAATACATCAAAGATCCAAGAATGGGCCAATACACACAAACACACTAAAACCTGTCCAAACAAGGACTACCATTGATCAGGATGAGCACCGCCGCGCATCTGGGATAAAAGGAACTCATAATGCTCATGTAAAAGCGTTACCGATGCCAATGGAGGAGGCAGTGATGGAGTCAGTGTTGATACCGGCGGACTAGGAGGACGTATCTGCTCTAATGTTAGCAGTCGAGCATTGTATGAATCCATGGCAGATACCACCCTCGAAGTGTTCTCCGCTACCGACCGACTCAATAAATCCTGCGTCGCATGTATCCTCCCAAGTGAGTCGCTCATGGCCTTATGCGACCCCTCCATCTCCGTCTGTCTGCGCTCCGTAGACGAGGCCAAAGTTGCCAAGCTGTGCTATGTCATCTTGCTCATAGTCCTGAGCTCCATAAGGTTGTGATCTGTCATCTGGCTCAGAGTCCTGAGCTCCATAAGGCTATGCTTGAGCGAATCAAAATGTGCGGTGATCGTCTCATCGTCCGTCTATGGCGCAGACTATGGCCGCTCCGTAATCCTCCGTAGCAACTCGTCACGCAGGTCTGCAATCTAACAATCAACTCTCTCTTGGGCTTGTGCTGATGGCTGTAAAGGTTGTGAGGAATGCACAATAACAAAGGGGCCCTGGAGGACTGCGTCGCAATAAAGGAGCCGTAGGATCCCGTACCGTAGTAGGTACCCCTCTGAAGACCACCAACGACGGTCATCTAGAGCTCGTTCGTCGACGGAGTTGTAGAGGGATGCGAGGAAGTACCAGCCCATCCCTCTGCAGGTGCATTAGCAGTCGTCCGCTCACATAGTTTAAGATACTCGTCCTATAAGAGTGGTTGTTAATGTCTAAGTTACTTATTACTAACTATATAGATATCTATTTGCATATTTTCTAAGTTATATTAAAATTAACACAGGGTAGTAAAACGTACATAGGTCTGCGTAGCCTTCTCATCGATGAGATTTTCGTCCTTCCGATGGGTGGCCAGGAAGACAGTCACCATCTTGGCATCCTCACCCCTTTGTACCTATTAAAAATTATATTATTTGTTATTAAAATTAAACATCTTATCCTACTTTTATTAAAATAATATATTTTTAATAAAATATATAACAGACGACAGAAATATTCCGTCATGGAAATCGAGCTACCACACCACTTTTGTGCCTTCGACCTAGCCGCATTTGCCTTCTTCGACCTTTCCTTGTACATGGGTTCATCGAATCTCGCATTCATCGTAGTCCACTGCTCAGGCATGATCCAACCCTGGATCGGTTGTCCGGAGCAATCATGAGCCTTATGGTTATCTATCGCATCACGGATCAGCTTGGCGACGACGACAGAAAATTGCTCCTCGATCTTCTCAGCCCGGTATGGTGGATAAAAATAGATTTTCTACAATAAGTAAAATAGAGAGTTACATAATATGCATAAATGATTATTGATATTAAAAGTAAATATATTTTTACCTTGAAGTGGGCAAACCAGAATGCCTTCCTATCTTCAGGAGCATCTGAGTAGTTGATCCAATGCCCACCATAGTTCTGCCTCAGAAAATGCCCCAATGCTCTTTGTACCGTCGATGGACGATATCTATACAAAGATAATTAAATTCATGAATATATAGATATAATTATTTGGAAAATGTTAATTATTTAACTTGCTAGGCCCGTCCCTCCAAATCTCCATCATCGTCTCGTCCGGAGGCGCGCATGGAGGATCGCTCTGATTATGCACAGACGGAGTCGGCTCAGCCTTCTCCATTTGCTACTCTGTCTCCATGGTGCCGTCAGCAGGAGGAAAGTTGGACGGGGGAGTAGTCTCAGGCCTAGAATTGCTCATCCCAGGAGTACTACCACGTACCGTCGGCGAAGTCGGAGATGTTACTGGTCGGTACACTGGAGTACTCTGCGACGAGAATCCGGAACAAGTAGTCGGTGCCGGAGGAGCACTCCGTCTAGAGGATCTACCTCTGAATGATCTGCGTCATCCTATTATACCTTATAGTAAGATATGATGATAAAATATGGGCACGATCATAGTCATAACTTGACACCCTAAACTATTTTGCAACACAAATATACATATAACCAAATACGACACATAGGGTCCGTCATACACATATAACCAAATGCAACACAAATACACAAATACACACATGCAACACTATTTTGGAAGAAATGTGTGTCTGTGTCGATGTATCGTGTCAGCATGTGTGTCAAGTCAGTGTGAGTGTGTCATATGTTTGTGTCTGTGTCATATCTCACAATATTAATAAAATTGCACAGCAAATAACTAGTAGTGTCACAACTCTAAATGGATAGTACATTCTACAGTCAAAATGTAATACATGTCACAAGTCCAAATTGATTTATTTTATTGTTAATCATCTTCAGAAAATTCATCTTCTTCGTCTTCGTCTTCCTCTTCCTCCTCATCTTCACTTTCATCTACTTCATCTTCGCCTTCATCTTTTGCTTCTGATAATGTTACCTCTTCTACATTATTAGTCATGTAATGAGTAACTTCCGTTGAGTCTACATCTACAATATTTGTTACAAGAGGTAGCTCATCCTCCTGATAAGCTATTTCGTCAACGTCAAAGGTATTTCAAAATTTAGTCTTGCATACTGTCCACCAGTCCGACCTCGATATTCCCCGTCTAGGATAAGTTTTGAAGTACACGAGCTAAGCTTGACTTGATAGGACAAATGGTTCATAGCCTTGATATCTACGCTTGTAGTTTATATCCACAAGACCATGCTTGTCAATTTTCTAACCTTGATCTTGAATCAGATCAAACCATTCATACTTGAATAACACGATCTTAGCAGGTTCTATGCCATAATTATATGTCAACTCCACAATCTCTCGTAAGATGCCAAAGAAATTATTGCCTGGATCGACGTCTTTGTAGTTCAAAGATTTGATACACAAACAACTATTTTTCGTGGAATCAAGATCCAGGAAGCTGTCTCTTATCAGAGCATTTATTGACTTGAACCTAAACCCATTCACACGGTAACTTAGCCATATTTTGACGGCAGTAATTGGTCTCTTGGCTAGAGTTCTAATAGATTCAGTCTCGGGTGTTATTAGATGATCAACCTAAATACCAAAGAAGCGATAATAAGTTGTTTATTGTGAAGGTACATTCAAAAAAAGTAATTATCGAGCTCCTTACATATGCGGTCAACCAAGAAGGAAAATGATGTCTCATTTTTTGTTCTACTTCTTCGTTCATTATGTAGGGTCTAACCGACCTCAGCTCATCATTATATGTGCTAAAAAATAACGAAGCAACCGCCGATTAATAGCATAATATTAGCTTATACTATTATATTGAGATGACATAAACGTGGACGTATTAACTACTTACCCCTCTAGCTTCTCCACTTCATCATTGTCGCAATTGAGTAATATATACAATTGAGCAGCCCTTAGCTTGTCATCATTCAAATATCTCTTCTTTATTTTCCCCGAAGACTTTTCGGATGCATTGAATACTTTCAGTATTGTATCATTAGATTCCTGATATCTATCATTATTTTTCGGAGCTCTCGTTCTATTAGTAGCAACATAAGATTTGAAATATGTGGTACAAAAGTTTGTAATCTTCTCAAGAACATAAGCTTCACATATAGAACCCTCAATCCGTGCATTATTTTTTACCTTTCATTTTATATAATTCAGATGCTGGTCGAACGGGTACATCCACCGATAACCGACAGGCCCACCAACACGTGTCTCATAGGAAAGATGAATTGGCAAATGCTCTAAGGAGTCAAAGAATCCGGAGGAAACACCTTCTCGAGCTTGTAGATTGTTATAGCAATGTCCTTCTCTTATTTTTCTAGACGATTGACGAGCAACTTAGTAGAACAAAGATTTCTGAAGAATATACTAAGCTCTGTCAATGGATCCCAGATAACCTGCCATAAGAATTTTTAAAATGCAATCGGAATTAACCTCTCCATGAATACGTGACAATCATGGCTCTTCATACCGGTCAGTTTGTTCTCCTTGAGGTTGACACATCTTTTCAAGCTCAATACGTACCCGTCTGGAAATTTTAGGCCCTGAATCCACCTACAAAATCTCCCTTTATCCTCCTTCTCCAGTGAAAAAATTGCCTTAGGTTGCTTTAACTTTCCATTCCCCCCTCCCTCTATCAAATGCAACGCAGGACGTATATATACTTCTTCCAAGTCCAACCTGGCCTTCGGATTATCTTTAGTCTTCCCCTTTATGTCTATTACAGTATTAATTATGTTTTTAAACACATTCTTCTCGATATGCATGATATCAAAGTTATGTGTGATCAGATTGGTGCTCCAATATGGTAGATCCCATAATATACTCCTCTTCGTCCAGTTATGAGTGCGACCAAATCTATCACACTTGTATCCCTTAGCAGGCTCTTCGATAGTACTTGGTAAATCTTTTACCTCTTCCCATATCATATTTCTGGGCCACCTTGGCGGTGGATTGGTCTTATCCACAACATCGGCACGAAAAGTATTTGTGTTCCTCCGGTACGGATGATCCTTCAGCAGAAATTGTCGATGACAATTGAAGAAGGACAATTTGTCTCCGTATTTCAAACGGAAAGCCTTAGTGTGGTCCATGTAATACGGACATGAGATACGACCATGAGTGCTCAATCCCGATAATATTGCATAGGCCAAAAAGTCGTTGATGGTCCACATAAGTGCTACCCTCATCAAAAAATTATGCCTTCAAGAAATATTATATGTGTTGGCACCTACTTCCCACAGCTGATTCAACTTATCTATCAATGACTGTAAATACACATTGATGTTCCTCTACAGATTGTTCAGACCCGGGATAATAACGGTTAGAAACATATACGGAGTCTTCATGGACATCCAAGGCGGTAGATTGTACGAAGTGATGATCACAGGCCAACACGAATACTGGAAGCCCGAAAGTCCGAATATGGTAAAACCATCGGAGGAGAGCCCCAATCTGACATTACGCGGATCCGAAGCAAAATTTAGATACTCTCGATCAAAGTGCTTACATGCTTCTCCATCGGATGGATGATCCAACACTCCTTCGATCTATTTCTGTCTGTCCAAACTCATGTTTTCTGTACTCTCCTTCACCATAAACAACCTCTGTAACCGCGGTGTCAAAGACAAGTAGTGCATCGAATTGGTAGGCTTTCTTGAACCAACAAAACTTCCTCTACCAGTGGCCTTGTAGCGATCAGCACCATAAAATCTGTACACGTCTTGATCCTTGTCGTCTTTGTAGTACAACATGTACCCGTTGCGACATGCATCAATTTTCTCATATCCCATCTAGAGCAATCTCACCATCCTCTTAGACCGATAGAAGTCTTTAGGTAACTTAGCACCCGTAGGCAAGATCTCTATAATCAACTCCTTAAGTCGGTTGTAGCATTCTTGCGACATGTTAAAATCGGACTTGATGCTCAACAGTCTTGTAACCACCTCCAACTGTGAATGATCCTCAAAACAAGGATATAATGGAGTCATTGCATTCTCCAGTAACTCAAATTTTTTTTACAACATCGACATTCAGTGCCTCCTCACCTACATCATGATTGTCCGGATCAAAACTAAGCCCAACAGCGTCGAAAACTATGTTCATGCATCTGTCGCTGTAATCAGCATGGTCGTTGACATCTATATACGGCTTCACATAAAGCTCCGGCTCTGATGCTAAAGATACTATAGTTCTCCGTGTGAGGCCAATTGAACGTAATTCGACATAAAATTCTTCGAGTACAAATGATATGTCACACCCACTTGTGAGTGATATTTTAAGTTACGATATCTCACACACGGACACTTAATTTTGGTGCCTTCCATGTACTGAGGGAACGCCTTGGCGAACTGCAGAAACTATTCTACCCCCTGTATGAATTTATCCCGCACACCGCATATGTCATCAGGATAACGGTTGTATATCCACGAATGATGACGCATGTAGTAATTCAGATCCATTTCTAGATATTTCTGCTATTAACCCTCACTAGCTCACTCATCCCTCACTCAAACACTCAACACATATTTATACCTACTTCTATAACGTTTGGTCAAAAATCATGTACACATTCATGTACTAAAAGTATTTAGTTAAATCTAGTTAAATCTAATTTCATCCATTTTCAAATTTTATCCAGGGGTTCCTGGGGGCGCGGTCGGAGAGGGCACGGGGCCACCGGGATTTTATATGAACATCTAAAATAATGAATTCATATACCTAATTTCTTCTATTTTTAAATTCAAAATTTCATACCTAGGTTAACATATCATAATGAGTACAAGTAAGAGTTTTTAACTCAAAAATTCATGTGAGAGACTTTTTAACAAACATGTTATGGACATATATATAAAATCAATGCTTGCCTTGGGGACACACACACACACACAAATATATATATATATATATATATATATATATATATATATATATATATATATATATATATATATATATATATATATACCTGGTTGTGTGGACTAGTGGTAGGTCACGGGTATACCAGTGGGGAGGTCAGGGGATCGATCCATGGGGGTGTAGGGGTGGGGGCCTTTACACCAATATATATATATATATATATATATATATATATATATATATATATATATATATATATATATATATATATATTACACAACGTGTGTGTCGTGTCTGTGTCTGTGTCAACGTGTGTCGTGTCACATATATACACATATTACACAACGTGTCAGTGTCAGTGTGTGTGTATCATTTCAGTATGTATGTGTTAGTGTGTCTGTGTCGTGTCGGCTAGAAGGAGATAGGGTTAGGGTTAGGGTTAGAGTTACATGACCGAGGGGGGTCGGGGTCGGGGTCGCCGGGACAGGGGGACAAGGGGGGTCATCAGTGGGAGACTGAAGCAGCGGTGGCGAGGAGGTCGGAGGTGGAGTACTGGAGCAGCAGCGGCGAGGAGGTCGGCGGTGGAGGACTGGAGCAGCAACGGCGGTTGGAGGGGGGGCGGAGCGAAGGAGGAAAAGTTTTGGAATTGGGTTTAGAAAATTAAGGAATGGGGTAAAAGTGAATCCCGATCGGTGTATTATTAAAAACTTTGTGACTTTTATATTAGACGTAGCTAAACGTCGCTATATTTTTAATATACTCTGATGTATAAGATATGACGTCGCCAAATGTCGTTGTTGTTAAAAATATAGCGATGTTTGGCGACTCCTAGGCGACGTCATTTTTCATAATACTAATGGTAGTCGGTAAGCATCGCAGAACGTCGCTACTAGTGACGCATGACGACGTCTATTTAATATGTCGCTAATTTCAATAATATTATCGACGTCTATGTCCGGAGTCGCTAATAACGTCGCTAATATGACTTATTTTGGTAGTAATTAATATTAGAAATGGTATCCCTTGATATTAAGTATTATGGCTAGATTGATGCTTAGTGAATAATTAGTATAAGTATTAGATATAGGTAAAGGTCCAGCTAGGCCACATGTGGCACAATAAATTGTCCTACACCCGTAGAGGGAGACACCACAGCAGGACAAAAATTTTACGATGACGGTTGAGAGACCGATGCTACATGTGTTGAGTTAGCATGTTCTATTCTATTCTTGACCTTCCTTTCCTTTTTATCTATTGATCTGCTTGATTTTCTAGTATCTTATAGCTTACGTTAGTAAACCCTTGATAGAGACTACAATATCATGACAGATAGAGACCATAACCGTGCTTTTAGAAATGTATAGTGTAGCTATCATAATTGTATGCTGTTAAGATTTTTAGATGAGATTTTCTTAGACCATGACTAGATGGAGGCTTGACTATAGTGAGGTTTATGAGTATGTTATGAACATAGAAGAAAGGAGACGAGATTATCTTCTGGACCATGAGTTATCATTTTAGTTCGTGTCTACTTCAATCCTTATATTTCGAGGACAAAATTTTTCTAAGGGGGTAGGATTGTAACTACCACTTTCCACCATAGGGATATTTTAGTAATTTTGTATGTTGTTAAATTTTTATATATTATTTTATATTAGTGATTGCCTAGAATTATATTAGTGTTAGTTAGTCGCTAGCCAATTAGAATTTGTAAGTATTAGTTAGTGCTAATTATTGTTAGTCATGATTTTAGTAATTAGAATTAATTAAGTTTAGTTGTCATGAAGAGAATATTCTTCTTAGTTGTAGAGATTCCTTCCTTTAGTTAATTAGATTCCATTCATGACAAATGGAGAGAGACAAACTTGATATTTTGGTATAACCAAACCTTATTATAAGATATAAGTTCAATTTAGGGCTAATCCATTCATTTCATTTCACTCATTAGCCTCACTTTTTCCAAAGCTTCTTCTTCCCCAAGCAAACCCAATTTACTACCAATTTTACTCAATCCACTTCCAATTTTACTAATTCTCACCATCACGAAGGCTTAGAGCATTGGAGAGCACAAGAAGATCCATAGGAGAGGAGTTTGCTAGAAGATCGTGTCCGACTCATCTCTTTCGTGTCCAAATTCGGAATTCTCCAAAGAGGATACCAAAATACTAGGTAATTATCTCAATTTTATCAAATTAATGGTTAGGAACACTCCCTGGTCATGTAGGAACCTTCATATGGATAGATTTGACTTTCCAATGGTAGATCTAGGCACTAGGAGCCCTCAATTTGGTAGATCTAAGTTTGTGTCATAATTTTGGGACTCAATTTGGGGAAACCCTAATTATGTCCATTGAGTTTGTGTATTGTGTCATAATAAGGATTATTGATATTTATTTGATGGTATGAAGGTGTTCTTGTATCCAAAATTAGACACGTGGAGTCTGTATCATGATAAGCCATGATACACATAGGTAGAATTGGTAAATTGGGTGTATACATCTGTTCTTTTGTCAAAAACAATCCAAATTCGTCATAATATTTAGCCTTCTTTTTAGCAGTCATAACAACTTAGAAATATCATAACTCCTAACTCAGGACCCCGATTACTCTCTTATTTTTTTAAAAGAACCATATCAAAGTTAGATTTAAAAATATATAAATTAATAGGCCAAATTCGTTTTAAAACTTTCTGTAAAACTGTTTGAGTGTCAGGTGTCCGAAAGACGAACATGTTTTGATGTTTTCGCGATTCTGGGTGTTTTTTGACACGAAAATATAATTCGTTTGTAGTTTTGGAAAGCTAATATGAAGGGCTACGACATACTTTAACTCTAAAATTTATTGAATAGGTCTAATAGGTACAATATTGGTTACAAGTAGAGAACTGAATAGTATGGAACTACACCCAAATCCCAGGCTGGCTATCTGCGAATTTACACTCAAGCGAGAAAGAATACCTTTTGCATCGGATCGTCCATGGAGTAAAGAGAGTTGCTACACTCCTAACCCTCTATCGTCATCCCCCAGAAAATAAATTTGTACTTAGATCGTCTTCTAGGACTTCTCTGTACTTTTTCTTAGTTTGTTAATCAAATCCAGTTCTTTCAGTTCTCTTTTTGATCTAAATGGAAAACATGATGGCGACTCTGCTGGGGACGTCCTTCTCCTCTGTTGAGAAATCGGAGACACAGTCCGATGTGGCCAAGCTTGGCTCGACGCAAAAGATGCTGGTGGTCCGCTTCGACCATCAAGCATTCGAGGAAATGCTCTCGGAAGGAAGTACTAATCCTTCGCCAAGGATATTCAAGCCCAAGAAGACTCGCAGAACGTGGGTGATCAAGGCCGCTGCGCCTCCAACTGCGGAACAGACGCTTCCAGCCTCTCACTCTGTTGCCAATGACGGTCGTCGGACGAACATCCAGAATGTCCACGTTTGTGCGGCATCCCGGGCTGACAAAAAAACTGTTCAGCACCCAGACTCTGGCAGAGAAAAATACTACGATGCCAGACGTTCTGGTGCTGAGGCAGCGTCTATGCGGCCAAGGGGGAGGCCACATAAGACTATCCATGCGGCATCAACTCACAGTCGCAGACAGACGGCCGCATGCGACCCTGATAGCAATAGAACCTCTATTTTTTACTGTATCTCATGCGGCGCAGATCCTATGCGACCAACTGAGAATAGTAAAATCCCAAATCTGGACTCTTCATATTACGCTCATGCGGTTACTAAGCTAAAGAAGTCTAGGGCAATGCGAGCCCGTCAAGCTCAAGCAACTGCTCATACGATCGACCGCCAATAGGCATCGCTAACTATTATGCGAGCCTCTGACGAAAAGTTGTAGATGACTGACCCATGCGTCCAGCCTACAGGGACCAATGGACAGGGTCCATCTCAAAAGTCTTCTAACGGTACCTCGGGGCAAGTTCGTGTACAAACTCCAGGCCAGGGAGGAAATACAGCACCTGCGCATCCGTGTGTCCGGGATACACAAACTCACAAAGAGGATACAAAGGTAAAATACCATTCGCATTATTTGCGTGACGTGATTACTCACAAGCGCAAAGCAAGGAAAACAACTACGACATGCGACGTGCCCTCTCCAAGGCACTGCTGCGCCAACATCATGATCAATTGCTGCTGCAATAAAGCGGCAATACCCACAGACATGCAGTCGACCTTCCAGTGACTGCACAAGAAAATACCTACCAGACAACAACCCGGAGATCACGTGTAAGTACCAAAAGAGGAGGAGTTGCCCTTCGCCTCATGCTACTCAATTGGAAAGCTTCATGCCACCAAGGAAAAAAAGAAGTCAAATACCTCCAATCCGTCGCTCTCTACCAGTGCGTCGTGAAGGTGACTACCCGGAGGGCTGACAACGGCACCTGCGAAAGGTATCTTCCAGGGCACCCGCTCAAGGAAGAAGCTGTCAGCCCCTGGGGGTAGTTCTTGCTCAGAACCCCTGGGGGTGGCCCAAGCTGGGGGTAGTGTCCCTCTGGACGTACGCAACAACCCGGCATTCTGAGGAGACAACGATTCCCAAGGAATAACTCTGAGATCCCAGAGGGTAGCTACTCCCACCAAAATGACACAATCTTCTACGCTGGGGATAGTATCCCTCAGAATCCGAGGAGGACACAACGTTACCCACCCTTCTTAAAGACTACTCACTACAAGGGTATGAGATGGGGAGCACGGCATCCATGGTCCCGTCCGTTTCTTCCCGTATGAGGACGATATACATGGCCGGAGACGACCAAGAAGGCCCTAGTGACCGGCAGTGCCTCGAGATTTTTGAGGCCATGATGCATACAATGAGTGCATCAATGCAGACTCTGGCCTAGGCAATACTGGAGATCAAGGCAAACATGGTCCTGCGACCCTCAGGGCCCGCAGTAACTCTGCAAGCAGGGAGTAGCAATCTCCTGGTGATCCACACCAACCCGTCATGCCGTACGGACAATGATTCCCAAGAACCAGACAATGACATGTCTGGGGGTAGTCTCCCTCGACAAGACAGAGCAGCATCCAAAGCTGGGGGTAGAATTCACTCCGAGTCCGAAAATGATACAAAATTACCGGTCTTCCCTGAGGACCGTACGACTCAGGTATCGGAAGCCCCAAAGCCAAAGGTGACTTTTTCCTTCAATGACGACGACATCATTAAAATCTTCAATATATTGATGAAGGAAAACAAACTTCGGCTACCCAACATCAGATGTCCTGAAGAGGCTGACAAGGTCGATGACCCAAAATATTGTCTCTTTTATCGGTACATTCATCATCCAACCAGAGACTGCTCTGTGTTGAAGAGATGTATCCAGTAATTGATCGATGCCAATGAGCTCACCCTCGACTTCGAGCATAAAATAGTCATTGTGAACATAGTGTCCCTCAAATTAGGCCACTTTCTAGTGACGAAAGCCCGGGCAACCAGGGAGGTCATCAACCTTCCGCCAACTCGCAACCGAGTAGTAGGCTTGATATCACTTATAACCCCAAGAGGTGAGGTCATTGCTCAAAATCTGGCACAGCAAATAGCGCCTTCAATGACTAGGTCAAAGGGGAAGCAATGCAGGCCGGACCGCAGGATCCTTTCCTTAGAAAGCACAAATTATAGACTTCGGATGCTCAGCACAGCTCAACAAGTCTCCCTGTGAACAAAAGATAAGTCTCGTATGACTCATCAGCAATGGCACATGATAGGCAGCATTCTATTGTACACATTCGAGAAAGTCTTCAGCACAAGGATGTATCACACTTCATGTGCACACGATAGTACTTCTCGTCGTAACGAATCCTTATGGGCAACAGGCAATGTTTTCCTGCGTGATATACAAAAAAGTGCAGCAAGCGGTGGTTCTCTACGTGGTAGACAATCGTGCGCACGTGGCAGTGATCCTATGCGTACAACTCAGCCAACTCCCTCGGGTATACGTGGCAGTGTTCCTGTGCACAGAGCTCCTTTTTCGGCGCAGGCTAAGTCATCAACAGTATTCAATGCAACAAATGATGAGCTGCCGCAGTTCCATCATTACAGCCAACATTCACTCTGTCTCATGTCAAAGATGGGATATGACCTCCAAAAAGCTGAAGGTCTGAACTTTGTCAAAGGATGGCGTACTCCTTTATAATCCGACAGTTATTACAACAGCACTCGCAGAGGGCTAGGATATGGAGATGCTTGTACGCGCCATGACTCACAAGACGACCGATAAATCCTAACCTAAATGGGAGGGCCCGTTCATGGTGGAAACCGTGTTTTTCATCGGTGCATACCGGCTTGGAAAACCTAACGGCGACTTGCTCATGATACCTATCAACGACAAGTTCCTAAAAAAAGTACTATGTCTAAACTAGACTTGTACTCCTCTCATCCCCAGCGGGACAACCCAGATGTACAAATCAACTCTTGGTTCTTCATCCCCAACAAGTGTCTATGTGCAACATTTTTCTTTTCTTTACAAATTCTCGTAAAACCCATCATCTGTATCCAGGAGTTTCGGATACGCAACGGATGACGGATCCTAAAAATCTTTCCAGCGGAGTAGTCCTCAGGTCCACTCGCACACTCCCGCAGTGACCACTCAAAAATTAATCTCGTTAGACGCTAGCCATGTCTATATTATCTCTGAGCTATCGTCCCATCAATCTCCCCTGCGGAGAAATTCTCAGGTCTATCCTCATTTTCGGATAGACCACACCCAGCAAATCACTCCTCAGTAAGTTTTTCGGACATTAATTCACGTCCATATTACCTCTGAACTGCTGTCCTAACATTTCTTTCCGGCTTAGTTTGCCATGTCCAAGTAACCTCTGAGCAAACCTCCCATGTTTTGGCTATCGATCATCACGTCCATATTACCTCTGATATTGGTTGTCATCCCCGCTTATCACCCGTCCTCACCAAGGTACACTAGCGGTGTTAAGTCCACAAAACTGCTATGTCCATATTACCTCTGGCAGGGCTTATCTCAAACCTATTACTCGTACTAACATGCACAAAAAGTAATGGGTCCACAAATCTATCACATTCATATTACCTCTGATAGGGATTATTTTTGAACTTATTATTTGCACTCAACGTGTGCAACGAATAATAAGTCCACCAAAAGTCCCCCAGTGGGATATTCTCAATCCAAAGAAAACATCCACGTCAATATTACCTCTGGCTCGTTTCCTTTTTCTTCCACCAAAAATACCGGGATCATACCTAACCTCTCGGTACGACTATCGATCAATTCACGTCCATACTACCTAAGAACTACGTCTCTCCACTTTTTCCAACGGAGTGAATCTATCACCATAAGAAAATGGTCACGTCCACATTACCTCTGTCCTGTTTTTCTTTATCCCGACAGAGATATCATACAACATCCATATTACCTCTGAGTAAGATATTTCCAGAACTTTTCCATGTCCATATTACCTCTGAGTAAAGTTCTGCTTTTCAACTTTCAACTATCACGTTCGTATAACCCCTGATAGTGCTAGTCGTTTCAGCTTATTATCCGTACTTAAGGTACGCCATGGGTAATAAGTCCACAACCCAAGAATTTGTCATATCCATATTACCTCTGAGCAAACTTTCTGGCCTTGACCATCGATCATCACGTCCATAATACCCCCGATATCTATTGTCTTCCAACTTATCACCCGTACCCAATCCGGAATATGCCCCCGGTGCTAAGTCCACAAAATCTATCACTTCCATATTACCTATGACAGGGTTTGTTTCGAATCTATTACTTGCACCCCCAAGTGCGCAAAAAGGTAATAGGTCTACCAAAGATCCCCAGCGGGATGTCCTTACTATCCACAAAATCTATCACGTCCATGTTACCTCTGATAGGGTTTGTTTCGAATCTATTACTTGCACCCCAAGTGCGCAAAAGAATAATAGGTTCACTATAAATCCCCCAGCGGGATGTCCTCACTATCCACAAAACCTATCACGTCCATATTACCTCTGATAGGGTTTGTTTCGAATCTATTACTTGCACCCCTAGTGCGTAAAAGGGTAATAGATCCACCAAAAATCCTCCAGTGGGATGTCCTTAATGGAAGCAAACAACCACGTCCCTACTTCTAGCGCTCTTTCTTCTCCTTCCACAAAAATACCAGGATCGTACCTAACCTCTCGGTATGGCTATTGATCAGCTCACGTCTACGTCACCTCTGAGCTATCGTCCTCACATCCTCCCATGAGAGTCTGCCATGTCCAAGTGACCTCTGAGCAAACCTCTCCCTACGACTATCACCAGTCGTTATCTCAACTTATCACCTGTTCTTAAATTTAAGTGCGCCAACGGTGTTAAGTCCACCAAACTTGCCACGACCATACCACCTCTGGCAAGGCCTATTTCGAACTTATTACTTGCACCCTAGTGCGCAAGAAGTGATAAGTCCACCGAAGATTCCCAGCGGGATATCCTTAAAAAGCCACAGTATTGTACTACATTCATATTATCTCCAGTACAATACCCAAAAGTCCATAACATACAAAATTCTGAAAAAGGAGAGATTTTACTGATTAATATTCAAGATCATGAGTACATATGATGGAAATCCATTACATCCAGAGATTTTTTTATTAGTACTTCAAGGTCATGAATACATATGATAGAAACCTATTTTAAAGGGTTTCTATAAAATCTTGCTGATACAAAACTTTTTCATTAGAAGCGCCCTTCCGTGCTGTCGTCGCTACTGACACAAGTCGAGCCCGCAGCAAAACTCAATGCTTTCTAGATCATCCCTCCACAGTGCAAACCTCAGTATATGGAAAAGAATCTATACCGACAGATAGCAAGGGAGGAGCGGGAGCAAGCATTCTATAACCATACGGGAAGACCGACGACAGGAATGACAATTAATCCAAATCATGTCATCGATCCCACAGTCTCCTGGCAAATGGTGAACCACGTAAAAAGGGAGAAAAATAGCTAGCATGCTGCATGAACAAGGACGCTCAGCGTACGATGCGGGATGTTCATCCTCGTCTCCTGGGTTAGTTCTTGCCAAACTTTTATTGTCTCATGGATCAATTCTTGGCAAACTGCCACATAAAGTTGGTCTTCACCCCGAACAACGGGTGTTATGATATTCTTCCATGCTCCATCATGAGCCGTGCGAGGAAGAACAAAGCCTGCACAAGAAAAACATATGACATCAACATACAAAGACAAAGTTGACGTCTATGCGACAGAGCCTAGTCGACGCATGAGGTATCATCCATGCGACATAGTCATCGGTGTCGCATGTACAGGTCGAGCATTTATCCATAAGCCAGGATCTTGGTTGCCTCATGATGGTTGCCCATCCATGCGACAGACTAATGAAGAAAGCCTGCGCATGTTCGAGATGATCTCTCATCCATGTGACAAGGCTGTATAAGAAATCTGCGCGTGTTCTAAACGATTTCTCGTCCACGCAACAAGACTGTACATGGGTGTATCTGTGTCCATGAAAGCCCGACACGAAAAACGTGGTGCTCCCCTACCTCTGAATAAAGCACCGAAATTAGGAGGCCAAGGATAAAGACCGCCGTTGACAAACCCCTCGGCGAGAAAGGTCGCGGCCTGCTGCATCCTTCGCAGGAAAATGAGGAAGAAAGCAAAGAGATAAAAATTCTCTCTCCCCCTCATACTGCCTATTTATAGGCTCCAAAACCGTGTGAAGGGATCGAGGCAATGAACCGAGCGGTTAATAAGCCTGATACCTCGATCTGCGTGATCCTCTTTAATCCCATCGAAAACTGACGCCTCGAGCCCCGTGTCAGGAGATAACACAAAATCCTAAAAGAATTCGGTCAAAAATAGAGCAAATATCCTCATTCATGACTTGACAGCCTGGCAGAACGTGTTGTGCGGTAACACAGATATGCGGTACGTCGCTACTATGCGGCCAAGAGTGCTTGATCATGCTTCTCATTCAAAGTATTCTAAACTTGTCATTTTGAAAACTTTGAAGGGGATCTTATAGAAGCATTAAAATACTACATGCCGCATAGAGCTTATGCCGCATAAATAACATCTATGCTGCCAGATCAAAGCTGCATAGGGACCAAGGAGTCGCATAAAAGCTCATCTTCACTCAAAAATTGAGGCATCTGACACATTAATCATGAAGTCGAGACTTTTCGAAAGTCGTGCAAATGACAGCTCAAGAAAAGACAAAGAAGTCAATCAACTCATTAATGACTTCGGCAAACGTGCCATGCCACGTGTTTCCCCCTATATGTCCTCGTCTTATGCGGCCTCGTCATAATGCGGCCACAACCAGACGAGAACTCATATACAACCTTGACGCCTATGCGGCCAAAATGACTATGCGGGTTACATCCTCATGCTGAAGACAGGCCGCATAGTCATCCCCCATGCGGCCTGGACAGACGAAGAGAGCCGAGTCATATACATGCCTTCTGACACGGCTCCCAATGGTCTGCCACAATTCAATCAAAGCACTTATTGCCCTGACTGCCTCGAAAAGTGTAAGAGAGACGGCGACACACAATCCGACAAAAAAGTCACGTCAGGCATTAATGACTTCGTCAGAACGTACAGAGCGACGCGTCGATTACTCTGCGACATTGCCTCTCTGCGGCCATGCCTCTCTGCGACCTCGACTCATGCAGTTCCCATATGCGGCCTCAACCATATGCGGCCACAATATCCATCAGACCAGGGCCAAATAGAAGCTCATATACGGCATTGATCCTACGCATCCAAGACAATGCTCAGTCTGTGGGATCTTTTCTGTTGCAACCAACAAGATCTTCGCAGACTCAGTGCTGATTACGTGTCCGGTTGATCAGTTCACGCATACAACGGGTTGAAACTACCCCGAGATCTCATCAACCAAATATCTTAACCAAACTCATGTGGCGGCTTGTCCGCATCATGCGGCTACTGTAACAATCGCATACTGTCAAAGTGGCCCTATGCTGCATCGGATCGTCTACGGAGTAAAGAGAGTTGCTACACTCCTAACCCTCCATCATCACCCCCCAGAAAACAAATTTGTACTTAGATCGACTTCTAGGACTTTTTTGTACTTTTTCTTAGTTTGTTAATCATATCTAGTTCTTCCAGTTCTCGTTTTGATCTAAATGGCAAACATGTACTAGTGTGATACTTGGGTACCATGAGGATATTGGTATCATGATATTTAAGTATCATGAGTAAGGGTAAGTGAGTATTGGGCTTGAGTAAGGTATCCTATTTGGTATCAAGTATTAGTTTTAGAGTTAGTTGGGTAAGTATTTAGGAGGATAAGGTATTGGTCAAGATACTAAGATATTGGGTATTAGAACTAGATAATGGGTAATATTAAGATGTCAAGTGCTAAGAGTAGGGTGGGTATCTTGGATGTAAGGTAAGTGTAGGTTATGGTCATGGGTTAGTATCTTGAGGGTTGGTATCATATGATACCTAATGTGGTACCATGGTACCATGTACAAACAAGTAGAATATGTGTGGGATAAATTAGAGTATGGTATCCTCGGATGTATCAAGATATTTAGAATACCAAGACACGAAAATATTAGAACTAGTATGAAGTAATACTATGATACTAAGGTAAGGTTATGATATTAGGTATTGGATTAAGATACCAAGGTAAGGGTAGTGTCTAGTTTGGGTAATGGGTTAGGTACCGAGGTATGAGTTAAGGTATTGGATATTGGTCAAGGTAATGGTATTAGCTAAGATATTCGTCTAGAAATTTGGATATAAGGAATATGTTAAGGTATTGGTTAAGGTAATGAGGTAATACTAAGGTATTGGCTAGGTATTAAGTGTTAGACAAAGTTATTGTATATATTAGTATATCTATATAGTATATATGATATTATTATATCATAATTAACTAGTATGACGTTAAAACCTTATTTAGCCAAGATAATGACCCTAAAACTAAGGTATTGACTAATAGTTAAGGTATTTGAGATACGGGATAAGGTATTAGGTAAATGTGTTATACATGTTAAGATACCGTGATACGGGGTAAGATAAATAGCTATAGGCCAAGGTATTGTTAGAAATTATAGGTAGACGTATATATTAGGGTAATATATACTAGTAACTTATTAGTATAGCCTAGAAACCTAGTATAGACCTAGTATTAACTAGTATTGACTAGTTTGACCTAGTTAGCACCTAAAAACCAAATAGTGACTTGTTAAGACTTAGTATAATTTTATAAACCTTGTAAATAGGTAAAATCAACCTACAAACTAAGAAATGACCTAGTTTGACTGTGTTGACCTATATTTGACCTAGTTTGACAATTATGACATAATTTTGACCTAGAAACCTAGTTTTGAGTTAATTAAATTTATTATTGACTTCAAAATACTATTTAAATTTATTATTGACTTCAAAATACTATTTAACCTTGATACATCATATATATGTCACTTGGATTCCAATTCAGACACTATTTGATATCCATTGCTCTGGACCTCAGGCGAGTATATTCTATGATAGTTTTCATTTATGATATCTTCTATGTTTCTTATATTTAGTGTAGATATCCTTGATTTTTTGACACATGGTTACACGGATTGGTATTTTTTTGGATCCCGTCATGAGATGTTATTCCTAGTATTTACTGACGTATCATGTACATGCCCTATTGCTCTTGCACTTGTATGGATACTGATTCCCTAGAGACTAGCTACCTTCTCAGAGATTTTTGTGTCGTAACGTGCCATTGTTGGATCCACTATACCAGTTGGGGGTTGGGGAGTGTTAGTTAGATATGTGATCATATCCATCATGTACGAGTATTCATGTACAAGTACCTTGTTAGTATTAATCATACACTTCACGCATGATTAGCCAGGCCATGATTCCTGTACAAGTTTCCAAGTCGATCACATGTCGAAGCTAGTACTCACTCACTTAGTTAGATGTATTTTTTGACTCTTGTATATGATGCTCATCTCTCTTGTACTATTTACAGCATTTTCATATTCCGTATATTTCCTGCTCTTGCTCTATTTATCTTGTATATTCTCTCTATTTATTGTTACATAATCTTTATCATTTATTTGGAACTGTTGTTAGAGGTGTGCGTCGCTCCAATCTTGACTGGATAACATTTTCAGTGATTGTTGTACTCTACATTCCGGAATTTCAGAGTGATGCTATAGACAAGACTGCTCTTACATTGTGGACCTTAAGGTGACAATTGTAGAGATCTAGGCTAGTGCTTTTTATTCTATATTATGACTAGTTTTTTTTCTTTTAGAATATTATTTTGTTTATCTTTCTTATTTATTCTACCTTTAGATTATGGTGATTAAGTATATGGTAGAACTAGTTGTATTTGTAAGATTGATAGCTAGATATTGATGACCTAGACATCGTTCTACCGCCGATGCTGTGACGTAGGCTGGACGTACCCACGTACTCGTGTCCGATCATACGGATGCGAGTCGTGACATGCCAGGCTGTTAAATCTTCATTAAATGAAAGATTTGCCTCAATCTTCGAGCGAATTTCTTGGGATTCTGGGCCGCCATTTGACACGGGGTTTGAAGCATCAGTTACCAAGGAGATAAATGTTGATCACAATAATCAAGGCGTCATGCCCCATCAACCGTTTGAGATCCCGAGTTTCGAGGTTCATCCTCATAACCGTCTGGTTCATTGTCTCGTTCTCCTCACATAGCCATGGGCCTATAAATAGGTCACTAGGGAAGGAGAGAGAGAACTTTGTATTTCTGCTCCCTTTTCCCTTGTGAAAATGTCGACGACCATTGTTCCTTCCGTCGAGGAGTTTGTTAGGGACGTAGTTGATCCGTTGTCATGCCCTGCTCCCAAAAAAATCGGATACGAGTCGGACACGTCCATCCTACGTTGTGGATATAACGATAGTGAGCTGTCTAAACCTTAATTTTTTTTTCAAGTTATATTTATCAATCTTTTTCTCATCGCAGCAATATTAACGAATTTTTGATACTAACAATCACCACATTTTCCACTATTTCATTATTATATGTCATTTTTACAATGAATGTTTAGGAACAAACCCAATAAATGAGGCAACTAAAATCCTCAAGTACAAAACATGATAGTATCACAACACATACAAAGGGTACAAGTAAATCTTTACTAAGGGAATCCTTAAATCTCGGAAGGAGTCTCCGAGTCCTGCACAACATCTGTCACTCTGTCCTCAGTAGGACCATAGTAACTAGGGTACATCTTATCATCATCCTCACCTGCCACGGTTATCCAATTAGGAAGGAGCAAAGTAACACGTAACCCAAACCACTTACAATATGATGCAATAAATAAATAATAGATGATAATCAAAAAATAGACAAGTAACCAATGCATCTACTCAATTATACACTAAACTAAATGAATAAAGTACAATTTGACACTAACCATAGCATGTAGGGGCTAATACAGTAAGGCACTGATAGTGCTAATAGTCAATCAATGTAAATAATGCAATATTTGTGCTAGCAGTCAATCAATTATCAATTTGGACGTAAGGCACAAATGTGCTAGCAGTCAATCGTTGTCCGGCTAATGGTGTACCACATGCTACGACTCGTGTCACCCTCCCGACTCAATTAATGATAATCAACAAGCAATGACAATATGCAGACAATATGTAAAATGCAAATAGCAA
Organism: Iris macrosiphon; assembly: GCA_036927795.1. Lineage (NCBI taxonomy): Eukaryota > Viridiplantae > Streptophyta > Magnoliopsida > Asparagales > Iridaceae > Iris > Iris macrosiphon. Next base: position 544,804 of record JAYESA010000066.1, on the reverse strand, counting down.
GTGGAGAGGAAAAGTGTACTTGCCTAAAGATCCCAGAGTAAGTAAATTCAAGTCCTCTGAATCTGTGTTTAAAGACGAAAATGCCCTTAGTCATTTATTCTAATTTCTAAAGTTCCATTTATTCCTTAAATTAATAATTCCACCAACTAGTTCCCTTTACCCAATTCTTAATGATAACTATCCATTAACTCTAACATTTACTAGGTTTAATTATTAACTCTCTAATTTAGTTAGACTAACCAAGGTTAACTAGTTAAATTAATTAACTTACTTACTAACCAAGTCACTGTCAGCCACTATAGTGCTCAGCATGGCCTGAACTAAATTCTTTAGCTCAACTGGCCCAAAAACCCAGTCTACTGGACCTGAGCCCGGTCCATGCGGTCCATCTGGCTTAGTCCTCCAAAGTCTGAAGACTTAGCCCAAGAATCCGTTTCAGAAACTATGGCCCAACCTATATAACCAACATGTACCCAACTGTTACTCAAATACTAAAAGTACCAGAATACTCTTTAAGTGAACCGTGGTGCTGCCATACCCTTGAATTCAAATTTGAACTCAGAATTGTCCGCTCAAATATTCCAACTCAATATGGAAAGACACGAATACCTATACCCGTGTCCAACCACGCATCCAATTCCTCTTGAGTCGGGTCTGGACACTGTGCTTTGGTTGAACATAGGACACAACAGTATCTCATGTGTCAAATTAATCACCAACAATTATGAATCAAGAAGAGGGAGTTTAATTATACCTGAAATTGCGTCTTAATATCTGACACGGGTAACTCAAAATTGAGCTAGGCGACACTCTAGGATTCGAGTTGCATCCAATTGAACCTATGAAACATTTCGACGAACATGTGGCATGCATACCCAGTGGAGTGATGATTTAGTAATTCCTCTAATTTCTGAATAGTCAAAAATTTCAAAGGAAGTAGAGACCAAGAGGTGATATAGCTGATGTACCTACTCTAGTTCGTTCTTGCTCCGATGATCGCATGGTCGTCGTCGAGTGCGCAGATCCCGGTGGTGACCGGAACAGTGTAAGAACTGGGAATGATCACCACTGTTCGATCGAAATTGTATCGAATTGTTCAAGAAACCAATCAAGAGTCAAATACTCACCAGAGAATGATCGGAGAAATTGATCCACCCCTGGAGTTCGTCGTCGACAAGTTCAACTCCGAGTCGATCCACTGATAATGTCATGTTCGGTTCTAAACAGAGTTGAGATCAAAGGAAGTTCGAGCTCTACTCGTTACTGATCAAGATTAACAACAGAACAGAGGACAGAAACACTAGGGGCCGATCGAAACTCACCAGAAACAACTGCTCTTCGAGACGTTGATCGGGATGATCCCGATCAATCCGGTCGTTTGAGGAAGGCGACCCCGCCCACAAACTTCACAATAAACTTTTGACGGAGTTCGACGGACGCGTGGTGGATCACTGGAGAAGAGCATCGATTGGAGAGGTGAGGTCTCGGCAGGGCTTCACCGCTCAGCGGTGGTGGTGGAGGGGGAGGTCTGACACCCTATTTATAGAAGTCGGGGGCTGGCTGAGGCAGTGAGGAGGAAATTTCGTGAGTCATCGGGGTTCTTCGGCTGGAGGCGGTGGGGTACGTTGGTGGCGAGGTCTGGAAGGTTCGTGATCCGCCGAGAACGTCAATCGGAGCGAAGCGCCGAGAGTCGTCGGGTGAACTCTGGGGTCTTCTAGAAAACTCTAGGGGAAGGGAGAAGAAGCAGTTGGAGCGGGCGGCGGTTAGATCGGTTTGATTAATGTCTCGAACTGGAAAGAGACGGTGGGGATGTTTGGTCGGTTTGCTCCAAATGGGTCTGTCTTGACCCATGGAGGGGATGGCTGGTCATAGATGGCTAAGCTCGGTTGTGGTCACTGACTAGTCTATTTTTGATCGAGTGTTTTGTCATACCCCGCTTCCGAATAATCGGGTACGGATTAAACATGTCCAACCTACGCTGTTGTTGATAGCGATAATCAGCTGTCTACATCTTAGCAATCTCTCAAAATAATTATCAATTTTCATCACAGCATCTAAGATCGATTTCGTGTAAGCAATCACAATACACCACCAGATTTTACTATTTCTTATTACACCTTTTACAATAGATGTCTGGGGACAAAACCGGTGAAAGATAAAGGCAACATCTCGACTCTCACTCCAATATGTACAATCTTCTCTCACAATACAACATCGAGTACAACAATATGAAGTAAAGTCCCACGACTAGTTCTCAAGTCCTCGGGACGAACTAATGGTCCTAAGTAGCGTCTATCTCCTGTGGGCCGTAGTGGGTAGGAAAAAAGTCCTCATCACCTGCAACTAATCCAATCAGGAAAGGAGCAAAAAAAAAAGTACAATATAAAACTGAAAATGAAACAAATAATGAAATGAAATGACTAACCTACAATACTGGACAATATACAATAACTGAAAAACGGAACAATGAAATAATGTACAATAAACAATTAAAACTTGTGATTGAAATACGGTTTCGATATGTGACCGACTGGTGAGTACAATGGACAATAAATGAGTACAATAGACAATAAGGTACGGCTTAATCACACGTGCTTGTGTGATTAGTCTATCGATATTTTCTAGTTACAATGGGTTTGGTCACATACGTACTCGATATTTTCTTCGTCCCACAATACAATCAATAAAACCCAATGCAGGCAATGAGATACAATCGTGTCAACCTTGTGTCCAATATGAGAAAAAAGATAATATATTTATGATACATGGTGGGGGATAGATGTCAATTGTATATTTGTATCTGCTGGGGATAAACGAAATTTAAACACTGTAGATTTTGAATCAATCTAATGGGGCTGGGGAAGTACATGCCTGGCTTAGACAAAGTACTTCATGAGAAATTTGTTGTTGATCAGCATCATCAGCAAGTCTCCGTTAACTTTTGCAAGCCTATAGGCACCATTGGAATACATTGATTCCACAATGAAAGGGCCTTCCCACTTGGCTTAGAATTTTTCGGCCGTCTTGTATGTCATGACCATCGGTCTTCTCATTGCTAAGATGATGTCACCAACTTGGAATGCTCTTTCCTTAACTCGTTTGTTGAAGGCTCTGGAAAGGCGTGCTTGGTATAACTCAATGTGCTATTGAGCCAAGAGACGCTTCTCGTCGAGTGCTTCTAACTCCTGTATCCGCCGACGGTGGTTGTCGTCAACAGTCAACTAGCTGGCGAGGGCCACCCGAAGCGAGAGAATTTGGACTTCCAGAGGGAGTACTGCTTCACTTACGTAAACTAAGGAGAACGGTGTACTACCAGTTTGGATTCAGATCATTGTACGATAGGTCCAGAGATATTCTCCCAGTTTCTCGCTCTAGTCACGTTTATTAGACGAGACAAACTTCTTGAGTAGTTTTATGATGGTCTTGTTGAATGCTTTATGATGGTCTTGCTTTACTTCTGCGTCCGATAGGCACTGTAGTAGGAGCCCATTATATGAACGACGGTACAATATCTTAGTGGTTGGATCATAATAAAATCGGAGGGAGTGTCTTATGACGGAAGTGGCTTCCTTCGGATCCTTTGGAAGGATTCGATAGACTGTATAGTCTATGAAAGGGAACCTCCAGTCTTTTACGTTAATGTCCGTCTCCACATAGTAGCTTAGACACGTACTTAGGTTGTTTCTAGGGCAGACTAGTTCTCGACTAATCACTGTGATTTAATGATGGGTGTTAATAGGGACTGCCGATGTCATGCCCCAGTCCCAAAATAATAAGGGACTAGCCACGTGGCAATGGCCAGTAGCATAACTCCAATGGACAAACCCAATTTAATGGACCCGTTATAGTGCACTTAAGTTGTAGTATAGATAAATAAAGTTACTACTCCTGTCACAGTATATAATCTAAAATAATCTCATCCATAGACAGTAATTACAATACAAGGAGATAGAACAGTCAAGAAAATAAATAAGAAAACTATCCATCATCAAGTCCAAATAAGTAGTATCTCGGGAAATAATCCGTCACAATAAAGAAAAGAGAATAACATCAAATACATATGTCCATAAGTCCAAGTCCAAATATGAAATAAAACTAAGCATAAATAACTAATAAGTAACTGAGTACTCAGGAGAAATTCTCTGGTACAACCTCGACCTCTGGTGCCAGGACCGCTCCAACGTCAGCTCATGTCCCGTATACCTCGGGGTAATCCTCCTCTATTATACCTGGGGACATAATCTGGATCCAGGTCCTCAGGGGAGATAGCAAGGTACAAGAATAATTCAAGCCAAAATACAGTAAATAAAATAAGTGTGCTCAGGGTATCTAACATAATCCATAAAAGTGAAATACAAATAAGAACGTACACGTCCGCTAAACCACAGGATTTCATACATATACTAGGGGTACTAGTGATAGTAATAATAATAGTAGTAGGTACGTACAAGCCCCGTTAAGGTACCTGTAGTACTATAATACTAGTAGAGTTTGGTAGCCCAGCGGTACGGTAAGTTCTTCCCAACCTCATGTATCTCACGCCTTATGTCACGAAACGCAAGACAATCACTATCTATGTCTCAAGTCCAAGTATAAATTATCACGACCCGCACCGGAAAAATCGGGCATGAGTCGTGGGTACGTCCAGCCTACGCCGCAGCATCGGCGGTAGAACGCTGTCTAGGTCAACTATCTAGATAACAAACTCACGCAATCAATATATAAACCTGTCAAGATCTCAACTCCAAACGGAGGAGCAATATCATAATGATAATCAAGTACTCAATCACGAATCTAAGCACGA